>VDFB02239359.1:0-17666 GCA_007258455.2 Sequoia sempervirens | reverse complement strand
TGAAAACCGTGGCACCTAAAAAAATTTCATCTAAAGGTATAGTTTCAAGTAGGGTCACTCCATAATAACCTTTCTTAAATTTTTAAAACTTCAATTCATTTGGTTGTGGCAACAAGTTTTTACACATTGCAAAAATAGTCAAATGCATTGAAGAGAAAGTTGCAAGGTAGCATAATTTTTGGTTTTTCATCGTGGGGTCAAATCAATAGTGCCAACACATGCCAATGGGTGGGTTTATGCTAAAAAAGGTCTTATTTGGCACTCCAACATGCTTAATCATTCTAGACAGCATTACGGTGATGCTTTCTCTTAAGAGTCTTAAGTGCAAAAAAGTGGTGAACTTTGACGAGTTATTTCTTAGAAACTATGGCATTTATAAATGTTTGGTTTAAAGTTACATCGTCACCTAGGTTCCCTCCACAATAAACTCTCAAACTTTTAAAACTCCAATCCATTTGACCGTGATGACAATTTTTTGCACATTGCAAAAAAGTCAAATGCATTGAAGAGAAAGTTGCAAGGTAGCATAATTTTGTTATGTTCATCATGGGGCCAAACTAATAGTTTCAACACATCTAGGTGGGTGGTTTCATTCTATGAAAGATCTTATTTTGCACCCCAACATACCTGATCATTCCACACTGCATTGTGTCAATGCTTTCTCTCAAGAGACCTAAATGCCAAAAAATAGCACTTTGACGAACTATTTCTCAGAAAATGGACACCTATAAATGTTTTTTCTAAAGTTATAGGGTCACGTAGGACCCCTCCACAATAAACTCTCTCAAATTTTATCTCCAATCAATTTTTCCATGGTAACAAGTTTTCACATGCAAACACTTGCAGAATTTGGCAAATAAATGACTACGTGACTAAAATTTTTAGTTATGTGACTAACACTAGTAGTATTTGGAAAATAAATGACGAATTTGGTCATTTATAAGTGACTAATTTGGTCATCGAGTAAAATCACAACTAAATGACTAAATAAATGAATAATATCAGACAAAAAAAATGACTAAATAAATGATTAAATTAATGACTAAATAAATGACTATTACTCCTCTACTCATTTTTCTTTCAAATTTGATCATAATCCATAGAACTTAAGCCCCCCTCATGGGAGCCCTACCTGAGCAAGCCATTTGGTCGCCTAGGTTGCTTGGTGCACCAAAAATACCTATTGCATGGAAGGCATCGCCTTTTGGTGTAGTCTTAAGGCCTTCACATATTTTATAAAAAAAATTAACATTTTGCTACTAAATGGTAATCATTCCTACATCCACGTGTCACTACTATATAAAGGAAGGATTTAAAACATTAATTTAAGACAAATATTAATTTTTTCTTAAATATATATTTTATGTTTAAATTATATTTCTAATTTTTTAATTGTCCTAAATTAAGACAATAAAAAAAATACTTTTTCTAAAATATTTTTTTTTATTTCCCTCCCACCACATTCTCTAACACCCTCCGTTTTGGCTCTTTGATCGGCATTGTTCTTCCCTGTTATGATTGTGTTTGATTATGCTTTGACTTTGGAACTAGGTTGCTTTTGATTGCAATGGTTATACAATGTGGATGTTATATTTTGATGTGATGTCATCCTGATGTTACCCTTATGGCATGTTTTGGATTAACTTAGAAGATATCTAATTTAACGATGTTTTATGTTGTTGATCATGTTATTGATGTTAGATGCGTCGGTTAGTGAGATTGTATTGGTGAAGGGGATGGGGTTGTATCACTCGCTTGTGAGTGCCCTACGATTCTGAGATTTCCTCTTCATGGTGTGTTTGATCATATTATGTATATATGCACGTTTGACATGCTCTTTGTTGCAGGTTGGCAGGTATATGACATCGAATCCACCTGGTTTCCAGGTTTGAGCGTGTCCATTGACCAACGGAAATTAATTGGGAGATAGTAGCTAGGTTTTCTGTGTCAAGTCGTTACCCTAGTCACCGTGTGTCGTCGGGTTGTAGTCGGGTTTGGTTGTTTCATGTTGCCTTGATCACCTTGGTCTTTAATTAAATTCAAGTTAAATGGCTTAGGTTGCTTAACTGTTGATTAAATTTATTTGGTTGTAATGCTAGGAATGTTATTTACTTTATTAATTAATTTAATTTAATTAATAAAATAATCTAATCTTGGATTAGATTTATTTTATTGATTAATTAAATTAATTGTGTGGAATTGATTAAGTTATTCCTTGAATTAAAAGTGTTAAAAGATTTAAATTAGTTTGTGTGAAAGGAAGGTTTTAAAATATGTTGAATTCTATTTAGAAATTGGAATTTTGTTTTGAGTTATTTAAAATTCAAAATATCTTCAAAATGCAATAACTTTGGGTGGAAAAGATATTTTTAGGGGAGTTGACTATATTTGGGGAACATAATTTTTGGAGAGAAAATGTGAGGGGAAAGAAAACCCTCTTTTTGAAGGAAAATTGATTTGTTCATTGTGGGAGCAATTGGGCATGAAATTGCATGGGATCAACTGCATTTGGATAGGAATGGGGAAAGGAAGTGATGGCTGCGATCTTACATGCTCTTGTTGCTTATGTGCAAACATCCTCTCATTTTAATTTCTTGCTTGGGAATGGAGGTATTTTATCATTTCTTCATATTTACTTGATCTTAAATGGTTTGAATGATTCTAATTGTATTGGTAGTATGTTGGAATCCTTTCATGTATTTTATTTGAATCAAGTTGATAGTGTAGAATTTATTTTGAGAAATTTTTTGAGAATTTTCCCAAATACAAGGTTACCATGCCCAATTTTTAATTAGAGGCTCAAATTGGTGTTTTTATGTTAAAAGTGTGTTGTTGGGCACTTTTGAATCAAAAGGGTATTCTTACATTATTTTATTTTTGAATTTTAAATTTTAAGCTTTTTCATACTTCATCAATGGTGGAACCTGGATATTTGTGAAAATTTGTTTAAAATTGATTGGTGTTTTTATGTTAAAAGTGTGTTGTTGGGCACTTTTGAATCAAAAGGGTATTCTTACATTATTTTATTTTTTAATTTTAAATTTTAAGCTTTTTCATACTTCATCAATGGTGGAACCTAGATATTTGTGAAAATTTGTTTAAAATTGATTGGTGTTTTTATGTTAAAAGTGTGTTGTTGGGCACTTTTGAATCAAAAGGGTATTCTTACATTATTTTATTTTTGAATTTTAAATTTTAAGCTTTTTCATACTTCATCAATGGTGGAACCTGGATATTTGTGAAAATTTGTTTAAAATTGATTGGTGTTTTTATGTTAAAAGTGTGTTGTTGGGCACTTTTGAATCAAAAGGGTATTCTTACATTATTTTATTTTTGAATTTTAAATTTTAAGCTTTTTCATACTTCATCAATGGTGGAACCTAGATATTTGTGAAAATTGGTTTAAAATTAATTGGTGTTTTTATGTTAAAAGTGTGTTGTTGGGCACTTTTGAATCAAAAGGGTATTCTTACATTATTTTATTTTTGAATTTTAAATTTTAAGTTTTTTCATACTTCATCAATGGTGGAACCTAGATATTTGTGAAAATTGGTTTAAAATTAATTGGTGTTTTTATGTTAAAAGTGTGTTGTTGGGAACTTTTGAATCAAAAGGGTATTCTTACATTATTTTATTTTTGAATTTTAAATTTTAAGCTTTTTGATACTTCATCAATGGTGGAACCTAGATATTTGTGAAAATTTGTTTAAAATTGATTGGTGTTTTTATGTTAAAAGTGTGTTGTTGGGCACTTTTGAATCAAAAGGGTATTCTTACATTATTTTGTTTTTGAATTTTAAATTTTAAGCTTTTTCATACTTCATCAATGGTGGAACCTGGATAATTGTGAAAATTGGACTTTGTTTAAAAGTGGATTTTTGAGAATAATATTTCATATTATAATAGGGAATGATAGAAAATGCATATGAATTCTTTGAATGAGATCATTTCAGATCTATTCGCTTGTTCAAATTTCTGATTTGTTATTTTAGTGTAAAAATGTTATTTGATTTACTTTTGAGAATTTGCAAAGAATGGTAATCATTTAAATTGATTACATGCAATGTGTCCTCACATGACTTGGATTTAAGAAATCCTAATATTAGCTTATTTAGCTGCTTAGAATGTTTTCTAGTGGTGTTTTCATTCATTCTCGGTGTATGGGCAATATCGTATAATTGTATATTTGTGAGTGTACTTTGGTTGTACTAAGTTTGGTTTCCAGAGGTTAGGGAACCCTTGATCGAGTTGTTTATTCTTTTGGAGTTATTTGTTTATGTAAGCCTTCCAGTTGTGTTATCTTGAAGTGATGTTATGTCTCTTGTGTTTTGTTATTGTCTCTCTTGGGTAGTGCATGAGATATGCTTCAAAAGAAACCTGGTTTCTATGAACGGGTTGTGTGACCTTATGGTTTAAGGTTGAGTCTTGTTATCAGTTCTTTATGTGGGTTGTCATTATGTTAGTCAACCTTGTGTTAGCCTTGGGTAGTGCACGCTTTGGTTTCAATTTTGGACATCCGTAGTGATGTGTTACCTGTTGAGGTGTACTGATTATTTGTGATAAGTGTTAGTGCATTGTCTACCCTTGGCATGTGGATGAGCTATGTGTTGTCGATAGGGGAGTGGCTTTCAAACGAGTGCTGGGCCCAAAGTGGTTCTAGGATAACTCGTGTGAGAGTCAGTTAACTAAGTGAAAATTAAATAACTTACTAGGGAGAGAGTAGCTTTGAACATTAATAAGATAATTTTAGCCTCGCTCATTGGCTCAAGGGCTTGTATGAGACTTGAGATGAGTCGGGAAGGCCTGGAATGGAAAGATCAAGTATTCTAGTTCTCTCCAAAGATAATCGATTCTACCGTGTGCATATGGCTACTTGCCCGTGAGAGGTTACCGTGGATATCCCTAGAGGGGGTCTAGGAAGAACACTCATTGACAAACCAAATGCCTATGCATGACACCTCCCAAGGACAAATGTCGGTATGGTGTTGTACCGCTATTTATTTCGAAATGTTGATTGTACCTGATTTTGCACTGGAAGCATTGTAAACCAAGGATGTTAAGGATGTGGGAATACGCTCTTGTTTGCAGCTCAGCTTTGTGTTAGTCTGTGGTCTAGTGGTAGATGGTCTCATTTTAGGAAATCCCTCAAGTACTGCCATCTCCTAGCACGAAGGGAGTGGGGCCTTTGGGTTCCACATGGTCGGGTGGCGTGCATTCTTTTCTGTTGGCTCTTCTTCTTGTTCGTGTGGTCGTGATTTCCAGTGGAAGAGCTCGTGGGAATCAGTTTCTTCTCATGTCTTTTTCTCTCAAGTTCTTATTGTATTTTATTACCCCCTCATTTGTTATTGAGGTGGAGTTTGTAAATTGTAATCATGATTATTGAATTTACCTCATTCGGGGAATGAGTGTTGTAATATTATTGTTTAAATGTTGTTAATTGGAATCTTGAGGTATTTATCATCCTTGTTGTAATTTATCTTGTATGGGATGTATGTAATCTTAATTCTGTAAGCGATTAATGTTTTGGTTTCTTTTGATGTTAATTGTTGTTTGGGTTTTAAGTAATCTTTGTCTCGTGGCCTTAGAGGTTGTTGGCAATATGTATTCATTTTACATGTTATTTGTATTTAAACAATTTTTTTTTTGGGTACATTTAAGTAATGAATTGCAACTTCCTCTAGGGTTATGTATGGTGCATTACATTTTCCTTCCCTATGCATTTTCCTTTTCCCTCCATGTATCCTGAAGAAAACAAAACAAGAGGAGCGGTAGAAGAAAACAAAACAAGAGGAGCGGCACAAGGCAAGCAAAGTGAAGATACTATAGATAAGGTTGAACAGGGGAAGTAGAGCGAAGGAGGGAGGAGGCAGTAGAGCCCCTTCTACCAATAATGTCACTGTCTCTACCCCAACCACCTCATGTTGGTGAACCTTCTTTTGGCCAAAGGCCTCGGTCTCTCCTCCCTCTCCAATGTCAAAATCCTCAAGACAATCGGCCACAAGCACAGGAGGTGCCCTGGAGACGAGATCCACATATGTATTTGTTGTGATTTCCATATCACTATCTATGGCCAACTTGTAAGTTTTTCATTGCCCAACTGCCTCTTACTACTGACTACCACTTTTCAATGGAAAATAAATCAATCATTAAAATTTTTCAGACACCTAAGGTTGTATTTCTATGGGTAAATCTTGATACGATTCTTGGGTTTGTAAGGTTCAAATCTAAATATTTTTAAGTTTGTTAAAACTAGTTTCCCTAAATCTAGCACCAACATTACAGTTTTGAAAAGATTGAAAATTGAAGATGAAACCTTAGAATAATGATGATATGCCAGCAACCAAACACTTGAAGCTGAAACCCTAATTGTCTTGATCAATTTGTAAGTTGATAAATTATTTCTTGGGTTTTGAAAACATTTGCAAAACATGGAGAAACCCTTGGATTTTAACCATCAATTTGTGTTAAAGCACAATTCCTAGCAGCTGGAACAACATACTAATTTTCCTAGCCATGCTTACACTTTTTAGCTAAAGACAAACACTAAAAAGCATAAGTACAACACGAAGATTGCATTCAATTAGAGGCACAGAGACTTTGATAAATTGAACCAAGGAATTGTGTAGAAAGCTACAATCACTGACTTCAAGGAAACATATAATACAAATTTGTGAATTCAGAAAAAGAAATTCAATTTATCTAAACAACACATACATACAAATCTCACATGCAAACTTTGAAAAACTTTAGAAGGAAGTAGGCATACCAAAGTCTATTGAAAATATTTATGAGTGTTTACAAGCTTTTTTCACATGTCATATTCAAAATAAATAAAAAGCACATTGCAATTTCTACACTAAAAATAATTTTCTTTCTATCAAAATAAGCTGAAAACCTACAGTTATCCTCAAATATATCAACTGTAATTAGATGTCTTGAAATAGATTTTTTGTTAAAATTATTAAGCATCTATGGCTAAGCCTTCTCTAGTAGGTCCTCTAAAAATATGATGTCTTTGAATAAATCTTCTAGAAGATTCTCTCAAAATAGTTGCACCATAGTAGATACATTAGAAAATAGAAGCAATCTATAAATAGAGATAGCTAAAAATAGTTACTTTGTGACCCCAACTAATAGGCTTGGTGCAGCAGCAACAATAGTAGCAACATCTTGTGTATCCTGTACCCTCTGAAAGATGTTGAAATGAAGCTCTGGACCTGTGATCTATCGGGTAGTGACACTGAATATTGAAACATCTAAAATGAAGTCACTCTTTGTAATGTCTGTCTTAATCTTGGTCACTTCATCTACATCCAAGACATTTTGGCCAACAGTGGAAAATTTATCTATATTTTCATTGTGTTAAGCTCTTCCAAGTGTTTCCTTTACCAATATCTGGAATTCATTTTGTACCTCATCATGTTCAAGAAGTTGAACTAGAAACTAGACTGCTTTGACCAAGGAAATATTTGGTTCTCTCTAGCACTTGATACCATGCCCATCTCAATTATTTTCAAGGTTCCAAGAGTAAGAGAAAGTCACACTTTTTCTATGAAGCCCTTGTAGGTGGAAATACTACTAATCATGCCACATTGAAATTCTGAAATGTCATGCCTCACAAGCTTTTCCATGGTCAATAAAGTATACAACCTATCTAGCACATGCAATCGTAGTTGACAAATTTTATCACTCCACACTCTTTTTATGTGCAACTAGCTGATCCATTAGGTTTTGTTGATTTGTGGAATGCAAAATTTGTAGTAAAAACTTGTGGAGCTTGGTACGGGTTGAAAGAGATGGGCTATAAAATTCTTAGGTTTTTTGTTTTCATCTTTTAGGGCAGCCTGATTATCACCATCCTTGAAGACTCTTTCTTTAATATTTTCTGATAGTATCTCAAGAATATTTACATTAATCATTCTCAACCATTTGGAAATCTGAAGGCTCCACATCTTGTACTGCTTTTCCTTTTAGTTTTGGAGGAATAGTTGTCTTTGACCTCTTTGGTTATGACTTGGAAAGAATAGAAAAGTAAGCATTGTAAAATCAACCTGATATGAAAGCATCAAAATTTTTCTTTCTAGTTACTTTGGATCTTACCCATTCCAGTACCTCTCTTTTCTGCTAATGTCTTCTATGAGTAGAGAAAGGAATATTGATAGTGGGAACAAGAAATACAAGAAGAAAAAGATTTTGCAAACATGATGGAGAAGGAATAGAAGGTATAATGGAAGATAGGGATTTGGATTTTGAGACAACATCCAAATGTATGGGTGAAGGGGAAATGATAAAGTGTCCTAGAAGGAGGAGAAGCAAGAGGAGAGATGGAAGAAGAAAAAGTTGAAATAGGTAGCATCATTTGAGGTTCTGGATTTAGCTGAAGGTGAAGAAATTTTGCAATCTTTCTAGCAACCAACTTCAACTTAGGATTTTTCTAAATTTCATCTACACACCTATAGCTTTAAGGGCTTCATTTTTTTCTTTTTCTTTTTTATATCCTTGCTACAACCAATGACTTCTAAACCTAGCATTGTGTTAAGAAGATGAAGTACTAGCTTTGGTGTTTTTATGGACTTCTCTAGAAAAATTGCATTAGGTAATTTTGGAAATTCTGCTATTGAGGAAATCCCCCTTTATTTTCACCATTCTTGACTTGATTGTTTCCTATACTTGCAATTTTTTTCTTTTCTTATGTGAGTATTTTGGATTTTAAAATGTGGTATAGGTTCATTATGTTTTTGGGTCAATCTATTTTTTTTAGTTGTATATTTTACATAGTTGGGGCATGCATTCTTGTTTGTTTTCGACCTAACTGAGTAATACTCATTCTAGGCTCTCAAGTAATGTTTTGGTTGTTTATGGCACTGTAAAATTCGGACATTGAATATTCTTTTAAATTCTTCTACTTATGAGACTGTTAATTTTTGTTTTACTTAAAAAAAATAACTTTTGGTAAATGCATGCCTTTTTGGAATAGGTGGGATGTTATTTGACTTCTTTTTGTTAATTGTTGTTGATTTTTCTATGTTTGTAGAGCGTATGAACACATTGTCCTTATACATTATCGAGAAGTGTCAAAGGGTTTCCCACTTTCTCTCCTTTCATATATATATTATGCTAAACAAATTATCCTTGAACAGTCAATGTATTGTAACAATGTATATGGTGTTGCTTAATAAAAAATACAATGCATGCGGTGTTGTACTTCTAGATTGTCAGGTTTTTGTAAAGAAAGTTATTCTTGTTTTAGTATTTTGACATTTCCATTTAATTGTATTGTTTTTTGTCCATAGGAAAAATGATTACAAGAAAGAATGTTAATAGTAAATTGGGAGAAAAGTTGTTTTCAAATTCACATCAATACCCATTTTTTCCAATAATTCCATTATTCGATTACCCATTCTTCCTAACTTGAAAATCAGTTTTCATAAGAGAAAATTGATTATAAGTTATGAATGTACAAATAAATAGAAGAAAAATTCCAACTATAAAGAGAGAATGAACATCTGCATTCAGCTGCGTAAACGTGCCCAAAACACCAAAATGATTATAGTTTCAATTTCATCCTATATTGCTCTACAATACTTATTTAATTCCTATAGTATATGAACTTGAGAAATTGACCTAGGAGATACCATAGTATATGAAAAACCACTTTACAATCATCTAGTTGATTGCCACAAATATTTCCTAAAAGTCTCAGTACCTACATAGGGTAGACAATGGTTGCCACCTCAAACTACACTCCCTTGAACCATCAGTTCATAAAAAATGCATCAGTGCTAGAACCAACGAAAATCATTAAAGGCAATACAAAAAGCATGCAAAGAGAATTATTAGCTGTATGAACTCCCCAGAAAAAGAGGAAATTGGCTACTATCTGAAAATGGAATCACCACATAAATTCAGTTTTCCCATGGAATAAATTTATCAAATATTGTGACTGCTAAAGGACAGAGCTTTAATTTGCAGGTTTAAGGATATTTTCTCAGACTGAGAACTCTAATGCCCTATGATCAAAATAATGTGAAATTAACTAGAATAGTTTAGACTCTAACAATGCATAAGGACAATTTGATGATTGTCTTCAGCTCAAAGTAGGAAAAAGATAGAGCCTTCCAAGGTGGACCTTGGATCTTCAACAAATTTGGCCTCTTAATGAAGCAAACGACCTCTACTTCAACCAAACAAATGGTCTCCCAAGCATAGTTTCCATATGTACTATGTTTCAGACTCCTTAACTTTTCTTGCACTTGGAGATACATTTGCATATAAGGACTTAAGAAGTGTAAATTTTTAACATTCATAATAGAGTACAACCTAAGGAGAAAGATCCACTTTGAAAATCATTTTTATCCACATACTCTCTAGATTCTCAAACAGAACTTGCTTAACTTTTTGTCTTTACCTTGGAGCCTCTCTTTACTTAAATACAGTCATGCCTTGTCCCCTCAATGGAACTTATACTCAACTTGATGCTGATGATTTCTTGATTTGTACATATTCAACCTTGCCAAACAAGGTACACGACATGAATGTATTTAAGTAAACAGAGGCTCCAAGGTACAAGTAGCATGTAAAATGAACAACCAACATATAAAATGAATGGTCAGCTCAACTCCCTGATAAAATATATATTGTGCCATATTTTTTAATTAATAATTTTAGTATTAAATATGGCATAGCTGCCACTTGCAAGGGGCAGAAAACAAGCCATTTTAGTTGTTTTACCAACAATTGGAAAATGGCATTTGATTACAAAGTAATTATAGGTTTTTTTGGCACCTTAACTCTGTTATCATGTTAGTTATCAATTTCAATCTTCAAATCTCTTTTTTTGGTAATCATTGTCATAATATTTGTTTCTTGGTTCAATATTGAGTCTTATGAATCTCTACATGCATCTACTAAAGGAAATTGTATATAGAATAAAAGAAAGGACTTAGATTTAGTAAGTTTACTAAGAGTTGGTGTCAAATTTCAAACATTTCCATATTTTTGAATTAATAATTTAGTATTGAATATGTATAAAGAATCATCCTCCCTTAGATATGTTGTGAGAATGCCTAAAATCTCTTCAATTATACACAATATCCACATGTTATGAGCTCTAATACAAAGATTGTGCATAGTTCTTCTTAGTTTATTCAATTTCGTGCTATTATTTTTATCCTATGATTCAGGCTTCAAACTGACCCCTCTCATTAGTATTTGTCTTTCAGAACTATCTAGAAGAGGGTAATCAAAATCAGTACTAGAATATTTGAAAGTCAAAGATCCTTTCCCTAAAACTGAAGCTTTGTTCTCGACAAACTAGAGTTGAGACGAGCCAAGAACTAGTGGAAGGGAAGTTGAATGAAAACTAAGAGAAACAAAAAGCCTTCCTAAGAAAAACTCCCTTTCCACTATAATTGTCGGTTCTAGTGTCTCCTTGTTCATTTTTTCTAGCATCTCCTCATTTTTCATTTCTTGATAGAGAGCTTTTGAAAGATGTGCAAGATGTTCTTCAATCTCAACAATCAATGTTAAGATAAAATGGAAGCATTTCTCTTGCAAATAAGGTGCTAAATCATTTATCCTTGAAGGATATTTATGTGTATGAAGAAAACTTAGGAGGTCTTCCAGAATATTCTTGGACCTCTCATCTATGGTGTATTTTATTTGACTAACCTCAATTCCAAAATAAACGTTAAGGCGACCAAACATTTCTTCATCATTTGTCATCATAAATCTAAAACTCAACCCAAGTAAATTGACACTTTTTAGGTCCCCTCTCTTGACAAGCCAACCCTCACTAGTAGTTAATTTGTGCAAATGGGTTTTAACATCTTTGTAACTTGCCAGAGATGTAACTATGGCCTCAAGGAATTTACCAACCTTAACTCTCTCACGTAGATCTGCAAATCCATCAGCTATTATTTGTTTCATCCTACTAACAAACAGGCTTTCAAAAAGTTCATCCCACAAACTCTTTGAGTGCTTCAAAACAATCCCACACACACATTGCCATGGAAACTCAACATTTGAACCAAAAACCATTTTTAGCCACTCCAAGCTCCCTTCAAATGCATCCAGATTGTCCAATGTTTCTCTGATCAATGTCTCATTCTCTGCAAGTTCCTTGCCACTTTTCACAAGATCAAGTAAATACTTTCCCCCAATCCTATCTGCAGAGAGAATATCAGTTGCACATGTTTTAAGCCACACTAAGGAAGACTCTAATATAAACCTCTCTCAACTTTTTAAAACTTGAATTCATTTAGCTGTGGAGACAAGTTTTTGCATGTGACAAAAAGAGTCAAATGCATTGACGAGAAAGTTGCAAGGTAACATAATTTTTGTTTTGTTTGTCGTGGGGCCAAACTGACAATTCCAACACATCCAAGTGGGTTGGTTTATTCTAGGAAAGGTCCTATTTTTTACCCCAACATACTCGATCATTCTAGACTACATTGTCTCGACACTTTCTCTTGAGAGCCCTAAGTTCCAAAAAGTGACAAATTTTGATGAGTTATTTCTCGGAAACCATGGCCCCTGAAAACATTATGTTTGAAGGTGTAGGGTCACATAAAGTACCTTCACAATAACCTCTTTCAAATTTTTAAAAATCCAATTCATTTAGTTATAGACACATTTTTGCACATTACAAAAAACATCAAATGCATTGTAGAGAAAGTTGCAAGGTAGCATTTTTTTCGTTTTGTTCATCATGGGGCCAAACTAACAGTTCCAACATGTCCAGATGGGTTGTTTTATGCTAGAAAAGGTCTTCTGTCACACCCTAGCATGCCTGATCATTCTAGACTAAATTGTGACAACACTTTCCCTTAAGAACCCCAAGTACTAAAAAGTGGCAAACTTTGGTGAGTTGTTTCTCAAAAATCGTGACACCTAGAAACATTATGTTTGAAGGTACAAGGTCACATAGAGTCCCTCCACAATAACCTCTCTCATTTTAAAAAAAATTGAATCCATTTGGCTGTGGCAATATGTTTTCGCATGTTGCAAAAAGTGTTAAATGCATTGAAGAGAAAGTTGCAAGGTAGCATAATTTTTTATTTTTTTTGTGGGGCCAAATTGACAAAGCCAACATGTCTGATTAGGTGATTTTATGCTATACAAGGTCCCATTTCACACCCTAGCATGCTCGATCATTCTAGACTACATTGTGTCGATGCTTTATCTTAAGAGACCTAAGTGTCAAAAAGTAGCAAACTTTGATGGGTTCTTTCTCAGAAATTGTGGCACTTCAAAACATTTTCTCTGAGGGCACAAGGTCACATAAGGTCCCTCTACAAATAACCTTTCTTAGTTTTTCATATCTCCAAGCCATTTCACCATGGCGACAATGTTTCAAAGTATTAGTTGTGTTCAATAAAAAGTTATCGTGAAGCATTTTTTATGCTCTTCATCTCATGGGGACACTACTAAATTTGAGACCATTTTCTAACGGATGTTTGTTGGTCGTTCAACAAATCTTTGTCGGACAAGCGATGAAATGACGAAAATATTTTCATCGCTATTTTTTCGTCGAAAGGTCGACGACGAATTAAACGTCGAAATAACAGCGTAGATTCGTTGGTCGTCAGCATTATAAAATGACTCAGATTTCGTCGAAATATCGACGAAAACTTCATGTATCCACCGAAAAATTACAACAGAAGTTCGTCGCAATTTCGACGAAATGGGCAAGGAGTAGCATCGAAACAACACCAGATGTTTGTCGCCATTTCGACGAAATGGGCAAGGAGTAGCATCAACACAACACCAAAAGTATGTTGAGATCGCAACGAAATGGGCAAGTAGAGCGTCGAAACAACACCAAAAGTTCATCGAAATGGCGACGCAATGGGCAAGGAGTTACAATGAAACCTTCGTCGCAGCTATAGCAACTTCGTCGAACCTTTTCTATGATTCGTCAATGGGTTTCGTCGAAATTACGACAAAACAATGCAATTTAAAAAAAAAATCATTGAAATGTACCATCGCGGAGACTGACGACTGATCATACATACAGACTACATATGGTTTGATGCTTCAAACGATGCATTTCTTATATTGAAAAGTGCATTACCTTATTGAGCTTCTCTTTGTTTCGAGAATAGTTTAATATTTTCTACTTAACAGGGCTAACCACATGATAGTGGAATCTCATTTGGCCCCTCCCCCCCCTCACATCACTCTCAATTCCCCATACCCAATCATATAGCATTAATCATTCATTCATCCATTAATAACATATAACATTCATTCATTCATGCATTAATACATATAGCATTCATTCATCCATTAATAACATATAACATTCATTCATTAACATATATCATTCATTAATTAACATATTCACATTCATTCATTAACATATAATATTCATTCTTTTAGTTTTTACATATTATCAAAATATGGTTGTCATGATATGATTACAATCACTTTTTTTTTGTTTCTTTTTTAAAGCTACATAAAGTGAAGTGGAGTATCATTTTCTAAATCAATATATGTCCCCTTAGTTGTTTTTCCCTCTACTTCTTAATGTGCACCTAGTCATCTACTCATGCGTGGACGCTGCTGCAATAAGAAAGAAATGTTAAACTAATATGTTTTATTATTATTGTTACAAGTATTTCATTAATTAAAAGAACATTAGAGTGGTTCTCTTTACCTGATGGGTCCACATCTTGTTCCTAAACTTTTTTTATAGACTCATGCTCAACATGTTGAACACCCTCTAAATCCTGATTTGCAGTTGAAACACAAAAGGTTACATTAATTAATATACCAATTGAAATTAAATATGTTTAAGAGAACATGAGGGTGGTCCTCTTTACCTGATGGGGCCACATCATGTTCCTGATCTTCTCTAGCCTGATCATGCTCAACACATTGATCACGCTCTACATGCTCTAAAGTTGAAACACAAAAGGTTACATTAATTAATACACCAATTGCAATTAAATATGTTTAAGAGAACTTTAGAGTGGTTGGTGCAGGAGCACCTAGGAAACACTAGGCAGTTACACTAGGCAATTAGGAAAACTAGGATGAATTTTTGTTTTTAATGTGTTACCATGAAGGTCATGTTGACCATTGAGTAGAGAAGATAGCTTAGGGATATGTTTGATCTCTAGGATAGAAATTGAGGAAGGGTGGATGAGTTTAGAAACTCATTTTACTTAGTTTACTAGAAATTGGCAAAAGTTGCAAAATGGTGCATTTTGCAACTTTGCCACAATGTAACTGACATGTCCGACCAAGGGGAGGCATAACTACTTTTTTTTACCTATATAGGGTGTGCCTCGACTTGAGAGCAGGGTTGGAAGCATTTTGAATTGTTTTGAAGTTTGTGAATTGAAGAAAACAGTGTGTTTTGAGTGACTTTCTTGATTTTTGCTTTGAAGTGAGCTTTTAATGGATTAACCATGGCACTGTGTTTTGTGTAGGACGTAGTGTAGTGATTTCTCAAGCATTATGTGCCATTTATTAGTCTTCTTTATTCAATTTCAATCACTATTTGTAAATAGTTTGTTCTCACACTATTGCTAGTCTGATCCAGACAGTTTTGAGAAAATGGAGTATTAGTTCACTTTCCCACTGTACAAATTGTACGGCCCTTTGGGAACAATGACTAGACTCCATGTGCGTATATATGGTAGGATTTAGGGTTTGTGGAAGCACAGGAGCCACTGTGGAAGTCTTGCCCTAGGCGAGCCAGGGAAGTGCCCGGCTAGGAAGACTTAAGTGTAGAGCACATAATTTGCAGGGGTGACAAATTCTTGACTAACTTTTATTTGGAGAAGGAAAGTGGGAGTCTTGCCAAGGTCTGGTAATCAGGAGGAAACTCTACCAACTCATTTGGTCGGTGAAAGACTTGACAGTTTGAGGGCAACTAGAAAATGGCTTAAGAAACCCTAGTATTTGCCCATTTTCAAGCTAAGGCTTTGTACGGGCAGTTAAGACCCAAGACCTTAAAAATATTTGAGAGGTGTTCACATGCACTAGGAATCTCAAAGAAATATTGGGGGTTCTTTGGAAAAATTGAGAGAATCAACCCGTTTTCTCGGAGAAAGAGACCTAATTGGGGCTCTTAGGGCTAGTAGCATTTTTAGGCCTAATTGAGGGTTTGGTGAAAGTGACCAATAAATGGAGTCAGATGAACCTTCAAGAACCATAGTAGGATGGATTGAAGTATTTTGAAGCACCTCAACACCCCTGCAAAGTTTAATTCTTTAATTTGGAGGTTTGTAGCCTTTAGGGTGGATTAAGGGCTAAGGATAGAGTTGCAAGTTTGCACCAAGATTTGACTTGGTAGAAAGAATTTGTGGTGATAGTTGGGGTTGGTAGAGCAAGACTAGGGGATCCTAAGAACTAGAAGGTCCTATAGGTCAAACTGGTGGAGTGAGACACCTTAGAGGTCTTCTAAACAAGACCTAGAGCATGAATCAGTGATTGGTTCACCCAACCTCCCTATCAGTGGTCCTCTTTACTTGATGCGGCCACATCATATTCCTGATCTTCTCTAGCCAAATCATGTTCAACATGTTGATCACGCTCTACATGCTCTAAATTACCGTGATGCACACCATGACCTTCATCTGCGCGTTGTGTTCCACCCTCACCAGACTACATTCCAATGTCATGTGAAGTATTATCATTGCTTGAATGTTTAAAACAAATAGGCATGTAATTACTTTATGGTGGAAATTAATATTGAATAGATTGCACAAGTATTCAATTTTAAATAAACTTTACCTACGTGTCGGATGCAATGGAAGATTGTGTTTGCCCAGTCAAGACTCTTAGGCATTAGCCACGGCTCCATAGCCTTGCTAGAAGGTAATCTTCAGGTCCTCTTCTATGGGAACTTTGTTGAATTCAGAGCCCTACATTTTTGCATAAGATCATGAATTTTGCTTCTATGGTGTGATAAAACCAAAATTGTTTTCAATTTATTTAATTTGGATGCAATATTTCATTTATTGATACTTACAATTTGTGCGACTAATTTCATATAACCACCAGAGCCAAGTTTGTGTTGCCCGTGTTTTTCTAGTCTTGACTTTGTTGCCTTCGATGTGTTGGACAGCCTATGAAGAGTTTGAAATACGTTAGATTATGTAAAAAGAAAGAGTAATCGATATAATTACATTGTTGATAGTATCACATACCCCGCTTTGGTCTTGGTGTCTTTTCTTTTTCTTTTCATCCTTCTCCTTTCCATCTGGACACTGTGTCCTTCCACTCCCTCTCCAGAATCATGGGGGGACGCTCATACTTTTTGTTCTTCTCTAAATGTGACCTATATTGGTCCCTCTCATACTTTAGATAGGTACCAGCTTTCTTAAGGACCTTGGTTTGGTTGAATGTTTTATCACCGAACAACACAATTAAATGGTTAATGAGTTCATCTTTTAAATCTTGATTTTGGGATTCCACTATGTACATATGGTGGGACCAAAGAGCTCCAATGTAATATCACTTAGATGTTTATAAAAAACATCATTTCCTGCAAAATGATTATGGGATCAATAGTCTAAAAAAGAGCGATCAATAAGTAAATTTCAATTGGATTATATAGAATAATAATTAAAACATTTTAAAGTACCTAGGACCTTCTCTATCTTTATGGGAACTAAATCCTCAGTCACCACAAGTGTGACTGACAATGTTCC
>VDFB02239355.1:0-11719 GCA_007258455.2 Sequoia sempervirens | reverse complement strand
GGTAACAACTCAAGCGGGCTTAACCTTGGAGAAAACTCCCTGGTTAAGCGCGCTTGAGCTGGAGCAGTACTGGGATGGGTGACCTCCCGGGACGGACTAGTGCTTCACCTCTGTGAGGATCACCTAGATGCAATGAGTGCTAAGTGGACCATTTGATATCATGAGAGATGCGTTCTTGTTGAACCACTACTCACGAAACATGGGTCAATGAGTTTGACTCAAAACTACCCATTGAATCCCTCGATAGCAATATCATAATTTGACACATGTTGTGGAAAACACTCTTAATTTCTATCAAGAATTTAAAATGTTTTAAAAGTCATTTTTTTGTTTACATTTGTAATGGTGATGTATCCCATATGAGGCAGAACACACCAATGCATTATGATTTGTTAGTTTCATTTTAATATCAGTATGTTACAAGTTCTATGCTAATACTATCATAAATCAAATTTATAATAGACTTTGAGGTTTTTTAAATTTGAGATGAATGGACAGCAGGTGAAAAAATTGTCATCTTTTTCGACCTATTCCAAGAGATGGTTGCCTAGGTATTGGCAGTGCTTTTATGGCAGAGAGGAGGCATGTGCCTTATGTTGAAAATATTCATGTCCCTCGCCAATCAGTGCCTTATTATATAAAATTTCACTTGCAGTAAAAAAAAATAATTGTCATGCGAAAGGCAATAATGAAGACTAAACCGTAGAAAAAGAAATTCATGATGGGCAAGGTGGACCGTCAAATTTAAGCCCTGGTGGGGATATAAGTTGATTTAATTGGGTTTCACAGTGAAACATCTTATTAACCAATTAATATACAATTTTTATCCAACAAGCAAATAAATAATGGTTAATCAATGTATAAATAATATTTGTTTTATAATTCATTTATATTTCTCCCAAAAAAGAAATACATCATCACAATCTTACAAGTTTGAGAATATTCATTAAGCTTCACATACAACCCAAATACAATCCATGGTGCTCAGATATGTACCATTGCATTAAAATTTGCACCCCAAAATACAAAAAATACAAACTGGGAGTCTCAAACACATATGCTTTGATTTCCCATTTCATTCAGTCATTCCAAAAGGTAACTACCACGTCAACATCAAACAAACTCATATGTCAAGTCACTGTATCATATTCGATCCATCTTATATCCTAGTTTCCCAATAACAAAATGCACTTCTAACATAAAAAAAAATGGTCATGTGTCTCACGAATCAAACTCAATCGTCCACCTACTGGTCACTTCCATCTGCATGCCCACCTACATCCAACACAAACAAACTTTAAGGCCACCAATGATCCCATCAAAAGAAGACATAAATGAAACAATCCACAACATACAAGCATTCAACCAAACCAATCAACTCTGCAATTTATGGTAAGATTCATATTTGAAAATCCAAACAAGAGGACAAAATTTTATGACTTCATACCAAACAAGCATTCAACAAATCATTAATAAATTACCAATTCAAATAGGCATGACATCCATTCAATCTTTTTATTTTTCTCATATGAATCTCTCGCCAATTTCATAAATTGTTTTCTCCCCTCTATTTTTTATTGTCTTCTATATTTTTCTAGAGGAAACTACATAAGAAGACGAAGTAGCAATAGAAGACTACAACAACCAATTTGTGTATTCTTTCGGGTATTATACTAGTCTAACATATACTTTGCATGCCTACTTGTTCTCTACATTGTTATTGCTTAAGCCAGTGTGTTATAAGTGCATATATGGGGTTTTATGTTATATTGTTTATGCCTGGGAATGCATATCTATGGGGTTTTAAGTTATATTGTTTATGCTTGGGAATGCATATATGTTGTATACTATGTAAATATTCTACCCAATTTGTTGTAAGTGCATATATGGGGTTTTAAGTTTTATTGTTTGTGCCTATGAATATATTTTTGGTGTATAAGATGTAAACGTTCTACCCATAGAATTGTAAGTGCATATTTAGGATTTGAAGTTATATTGTTTATGCATGTGAATGCATATCTGGTGTATACGATGTAAATGTTCTACCTATTGTGTTGTAAGTGCATATATGGGGTTTTTAACTATATTATTTATGCCTCTCAATGCATATATGTTGTATACGATGTAATTGTTATACCTAGTGTGTTGTAAGTGCATAATCTATAGGGTTTTTGGTTATAGTGTTTATCTCTTGGAATGCCTATCTCGTGTATACCATGTAAATGTTTTACCACGTTTGTTGTAAGTGCACATATGAGGTTTTAAGTTATAAATTGTTAGTGCATATTTGCAGTATTAATTTATATTGTTAATGCTTGTCAATACCTATATATTGTATATGATGTAAATGTTCATCTTATTGAGTTGTAAGTGCATAGATGGGGTTATATCATTTATGCATGTGAATGCCTATTTGTTGTAGCCATAGGAATGTTTGCAGTTATAGCCAATAAATGCAAGGAAGTGGACATTGTGTGTGGATGTGTTAGCCACTATTTATTTCTATATGATCTAGAAGATCAAAATGTTGTAGTTAGTGTACTGCAAATGTATAGATGGGGTTTTCTGATATATAATGTTAATGCCTATGTTTACTAAATTGTTAATGGGTCACCTCTTGTATAGGATGTAAATGTTGTTCTGTAAATTTCTATCGATTTTATACGATGTAAATGTTCTACCCACTACACTGTAAATGCATATATGATGTTTTCATTTTTACTACTAATGTCAATTTGA
The DNA here is from genome assembly GCA_007258455.2 of Sequoia sempervirens. Classification (NCBI taxonomy): domain Eukaryota; kingdom Viridiplantae; phylum Streptophyta; class Pinopsida; order Cupressales; family Cupressaceae; genus Sequoia; species Sequoia sempervirens. The sequence goes on along the minus strand of VDFB02239355.1, from coordinate 8,980 downwards.
AATTAACATAATAGTAAAAAATCCCAACAAAAGTAAAATGTAAACATCTTATAGAATATAAACTATCAACATGTACACCTAAATTTGGAAACAAAAAATTTGTAAAGGGAAATCATTTAATAATCTTATGTTCAAACATCACTGTGAACTTACAAAGTCATCTTACACACAATGAATTGTCAATGGTTATGAAAATGGTGTAAGTTTTATTGTTTGCCAATAATATTGAAAAATTATTTTTGTTTCCTTTACTAGTTTTGATTCTTGTGAACATTCATATTTGTTATTGTTAATTATAGATGAAAAATGGAGCTCAAATGAGAACCCGACTTGCCAAAAAAAGAGTCATGACAAGGTTGCCTCCACATAAAAGAGGAGTTAGACCCCCCCAAATAAAGATCCTCTAGTTCATGTGGAAAGCACAAGTCCACAACTTATTGTGGCAGTAGTGGAGGTTACTACACCTCCAAGAACACAAAATACAACATCAGAATGGGAGTGGTTGATAGAGGACATGATTGGGGTTCTTAAAGATGTTGAGGATAATGATATATCAACAAGGATTGTAACAAAAACATGGAGAATCCCAACAACCACACTCACTGACTAGTTGTGTGGGCTTACATCCATGTTAAAGAAAGGTCCTCCAATTGTCTTGACAAAAGATGAAGAAGCTCTTATTGTGGAATGGTGCAAAGAGATGGTTGTAGTTGGCCATGACCTTGAGATTACTAATCTCAAGGCAAAGGTAACCAAATTTGTTAAACAAGACCCAACCCTTTTAAGAATGGGTTGTTTGGGAAGTCTCGGTGGACTAGTTTTAAGAGGTGTCATCCAAAACTTGCCTTGTGAACAACTAAAGGGCTTAACAAAGATGAGGCATTCAACCTTAGACCTGTTGTTGTATTTATTTTTGATAAGACATTGTCCATGGCGTATGATGTAGATCCATATAGTCCTCAATGAATATGGAATTATGTTGAAACTGTTATTCAAGTAAATAAAAATGGTGTGATGATGGTGTTAGCCAAAAGAGGTAGTAGGAGTGTGTTGTACATCATTCCTAAGAGTCGATAATGGATAACCATTCTTTGCTGTATCAATTTTGCTAGAAAAAGTATACCAAGGTTCTACTTGTTTAAGAGTAAAAGTAGCTAAAAAATCATATTGCAGGTTGTGAACCAAGTGCATGCATGGCAACCCAACCACACGCATGGATGACAAAAGAACTTTTTTATTAATTGGTTGCACCACTTTGGACAATAAGTTCCAAGAGGTGTGTCACCCATAAACAAGCACTTATTAATTTTTTATGACCATGGAAGCCATGTCATAGTCACAACAATCTAAGAGGAAAGGACATTGGGTATTGATTTGCTTATATTTCACACACATACGTCACATAAACTACAACCCTAGATGTGAGTATGTTTTCACCATTTAAATCATACTTCAAATATAAATGAGCAACATGACAAGTAAGGTATCCAAACATTAAAATCAAGAGGGTAGAATTGGCATAACTAGGCAACAAATCACTAAAAAAAGTGTTCACAATGTTGAATATCACAATAGGAATCAAAATGATAGGGATATGGCCCCTCAATCCTGATGCACTAATGGATGGCATACATCCCAGTGACACATTTCAATTTAGCGTAGTTGATGATTCTTTTGTAGTGTAGAACATCCTTAGTTTATTAGGATTGGTTGTTTCAACAAATGAAGTGGCACACACATTATTATCCACTCTTTTAGATACTGAATTGCAATGTACAATGAAATTATAGGTAGAGGAAGGTATACCGCATACACCGCAAAGTACTACTAATTCAATTGCACAAGTGGTGGGTGATCAACTATCTCATGACATGGTAGACAATTAGCGTAAGGAATTGGAAGATGGTCTTAGTCTTCCCTTGTAGCCTAGCCAACTATCATGGTTGGTAGAGGGAGTTATGAATCTGGGTATTGATTTACATTGCCAAGAAGAATACGAAACTTTTTCATTCCCATCTCCACAAGCCACATTTGATGTACCTCAAATGGTACATTACTATGTTGAATGTGGACGTTTAGATGGTGGAGGTAATGCAAATTTCAGCTAAGATACACAGGTAGTTGACGAGAAAGATGAAGACAACATTGACTCACAATTGAATCAGACAATGGATTCTCAAACAGTTTCAACCATCAACAAATTCCTCAAGATGTCAGTGCACAATGTCAATGAAAGAACCAATAATGTTGATGATAATGGAATTTGGTTGAGCTGATAGTCTTAGTTGTTAACACTGAATGACTATATGATGCAGGTCTCTTCAGGATAAGGATATTTTGGCCTGGAGTCCAGATCTTAAGGGAATCTTCACAGTGGTAAGTGGGTATTAGGAGTTGATTGCTCAAAAGTATGGTGGGTTGGAAGTTCCATGGTGGAAAAATGTTTGGAATAAGTTCTCCTGGCTAAGTGTAATTAGAGCCCTATCATCCCGAGGATCTTTGTCAAAAATTGAAGTTTCTCTTTATCTCTGTAATTAGTATCATCAGCAAGAGGGTGAAATCTTGACTCCAACGCAACTCAAACGGAGTCAATTGGAGTCCTGAAGCTCAAAATATGTAAGGTCAAACCTATGGTCAACCCTCAGAAAACAGGCCAAAAAAAAGGGCAAAAATAAAAGTTGTCAAAATAGGCCAAAGTCAACACCATTGTGTAGTGCTCATCATCACGATTCCGACGAAGTTCGTTTCATGAAAAACGGAGTCCGTATGACGAAGTTATAGATGGTCAAAATCTAGGTCAACCTGATGACGTCGATGCCCAGTCAGCACCACGGCCAATCAGCCCTTGACACTTGTCATCTCCTCAATCCTCCATTTGGAAAATAGTTTGGAAATTTTTTTTTTAAAAAAAAATATATAAAAATCAAAATAAAATAAATGAAAAAAATGTATAAAACTAAACTCCTAAAAAAATGGGATAAAACCCACCCATTAAGGGGGGCGCCCACTTTATGTGGGAAGCCTCCCACACATGGGGGGCGACCCACATTATGTGGGAATGCCACCCATGTTATGGGGGTTGACCCACCTAAAGTGGGGGCGCCACCTAACATGGGGATGGCCCACATTTTGTGGGGAGCCTTCCATAAAGGTGGAATCCCCACATTTAAGGAGATTTTCAATACTTTTCTCCTAAAACAATTAAATTTGCCACCCCAACAAAATAAATCAAGATTTATTTTGTAACAACAAATGCCCGGAAAGAATAAAATTAGGGGCTTGGAATTTTTAAAGGGGGATATTATTGTTAATTTATTTATGTAAAGGAGATTATTAAGATTTTATGTAAAAATGGAGAGATAAGGTGGATTTTGTAAATCATTTGGTTGTTAACCAAATTGAGTAAATTTTTTGTATAAAAAGGGGAGATTAGAGGCTTAGGGGGCAATTGAGAATTCCTCAATTGTTGGAGACTTAGAGCGTTTTGGGAGATAATTTGCTGTTCATGTACGTCAGGAGAATGCTGGAATTCTATCGTGCTTGAAGGGAAGAGCTTGCCAGCTATTGTAATGCTGAATTTTTGAAGATATCAATCGGATCGGTCTACTCTTTGGAGAGGGACTTGGAGATGTAGTCGTTTTACAATGAACTCCATTATCAAGCTGTTTGCATTTTCTCTTTCTTGTCTCCTTTTGAATTCTATCTTTTTCTCAATTCCATTAGTTTAATTATGTTATGGTGTTGATTTCATTTTAGTAATTTGGAGATTGGAATTGTAATTGTTATGCATTCTTTAAGCAATCGTCTTAGATCCTAAATCGGATCAAATTGGTATCAAAGCTGTGTTTTGACTAAGTATTGCAGATTCAAATGCTTACACGCTCCCAACTTCAACAAGGCAAAGGAAAACTTGAAGAGTTTAATCCAGAGATTGGAAGACGAAGAGCTCATTCACAAACACAGATGGCAGATCCAAATGATGGACAAAGTTCTGAGCTTGGTGAGAAGGAATTTCAGAAGGCTTTTCTCGACATGAAGGCCATGGTCGAAGTCTTATTCCAGGAGAGGCAAGAAAGGAGGCAGAGACATGAAGCTCGTGTAGACAAAGGAAAGAAATCAGGAGATGATCCCGAGCCTCCGAAGACACCTCCATCTTCTCCTTCTCCTCCCTCTTCTCTGTCTTCTCCTTCTTCTCCTTCTTCTACTCATTCTATGCCTTTTAATCCTTTTAAGGGTGCACATAAGCCCAAAATTAAGTTGGATGTAAAATTTGACTTACCAAAATACTATGGTGAATTAAATGCTAAAAAACTAGATGATTGGATTCAGCAGGTTGAAGTCTATTGTAGAGTCCAAAACCTCGTAGATGATGCTGATAGGATCCAACTTTTTACTCTTCGGTTAGGGGGTATAGCTCTAACTTGGTGGGAGAGTAGGACTAGAGCATAAATCTCCCAACATGGTAAAGTCAACTTGTCCTGGACAGAATTTGTAAGTGCTCTTAAAAAGCAATTCTATCCCTTAGGCTACATGCAACAGCTAATGATGAATTGGCAGATGTTTAGGCAAGGGAAAGGTCAGTCCGTTCAGGAGTACACTCATGAATTTCGTAAAAGGGCTATTGCATTAGATGTTCCATTGTACACCCAGGATACTTTGTTGAAGTATATAGGAGGTCTTCATTCCTACCTTAGACATTTAATTTTGGTTTTGAATCCCAATAACCTTGACGAAGTTTGTGTCCAAGCTACCCACTTAGAGTCTAGAGGTAAGGGATCATTCATTGATAAGTTTTATAAAAAGCCATCTAATTTTGATGGAAAGTCTAAGGGTAAAGATAAAGAAAAAGATAAAGGTAAAGGAAAGAAGACAGCTACGGTGAAGAAAGAGGGTGAAAAACCCACATGCTCGCATTGCAAGAAAGAGAGGCATGATGAATCGAGGTGCTGGAAATTGCATCCGGAAGCAAGGCCAAAAAGATTTGGAGGCAATAAAGGCAAACAAAAGACTACTACTGCTATCATTCAACAGGATCTTGGATCTGATTCCGGAGATGAGACAAAGATCGTTGATGTCAGGATCCAAGGTAAAGGGAAAAGTATAATTCTCTCTTCTAATGCAAGTACAAGTAATGCAAGTAAAGTATCCACTCCTAAAGTTGATAAACAATGGAATGAATTGTTCCACATTCAGGTGGTAACTAAACACACAAAGATTGATACACTATTTGATTCGGGCTCTCAAGTCAACTTGATTTCTGAAGAGGTTGTTAAGAAATTGAATCTAACTACTACTCCTCATCCTAAGCCCTATCCACTTGGATGGGTATGTAATGATGCACAGTTGCAAGTGACAAAACAGTGCAAATTGTGTTTTTCCATCACTACTAATTTCATTGATGAAGTAGAAGTAGATGTTGTACCTCTGGATATTTGTGGGCTTGTATTGGGGAGTCCTTATCTGTTTGATAGAAAGGAAATCTTTTATAGGGGGGAGAACAAGTATCATCTTTTTAAAGATGGGGTAGAATACATTGTACGTGCACACAAGGTCAAGACTAATCTCACACTAGTTAATGCTAGTCAAATGAAAAGGTTAGTCAACTCTAGTAAGAACTTTGTGTTAATGCTTGTAAAAGCCAAAGAAGAAGATAACTCTGAGGCATTTAAGGGGTGTGACCCAAAACACAAGGTTGAAATGGTCAAAATTGTTTCCGCTTATGATGACTTGTTTCAGGAACCAAAGGGGTTGCCACCCAAGAGGGAAATACAACATGAAATTCAGTTGCAGCAGGATGTGCCATTGCCTAATATCGGCTTATACCGTTTGTCCATTATGCAAAATGAGGAAATCAAGAAACAGGTTCACGAGTTAGTGGAGAAAGGAGTTATCCGTCCTAGTACATCTCCTTGTGGTTCTCCAATTGTGTTGGTTCCAAAGAAAGATGGATCTTGGAGAATGTGCATTGACTACCGCGCCTTGAACAAGATAACGGTAAAAAATAGGTACCCTCTTCCAAGAATTGATGATTTACTTGATCAGCTGAAACATGCAGCTTATTTCACTAAATTAGATTTGTGAAGTGGTTATCATCAGATTAGAATTGCAGAAGATGACATTTGGAAAACTGCTTTCAAGACAAAACAGGGACTTTATGAATGGTTGGTTATGCCCTTCGGGCTTTGTAATGCACCTGCCACGTTCATGAGAGTCATGAACGATGTCTTTCGTCCTTTCATTGATGATTTTGTCATTGTCTATCTAGATGATATTCTTATATTTAGCAAGTCTTGGGATGATCATGTAAGTCATGTAAAGAAAATTTTTGATGTTTTGAGAAAAGAAAAACTTTATGTAAAGATGTCTAAATGTGAATTTGCAAAGACATCTCTAGTGTACTTAGGCTATGTCGTAGGGAATGGTCAATTGAAAGTAGACCCTATGAAGGTCGAAGCTATTGTAAACTGGCCTAAGCCAAGTACTGTAATAGAAGTTAGAAGTTTCTTAGGTGCAGTCCAGTACTGGAGAAAGTTCATTGCAAACTTCTCCTACATTGCATCATCATTGCACGCATTGACAAGTACGAAGACAACTTTTCAATGGGGAGGTCCACAACAAAAGGCCTTCAACAGTTTGAAGGAAAATTTAAGCATTGCACCAGTTCTGGCTTTACCAGATCTACACCAGCCATTTGAGATCGACACTGATGCAAGTGGGTTTTCCATGGGAGTTGTTCTTATGCAAGGAGGTAAACCAGTCTGCTACCACTCTGAAACCATTTCAGGAGCAGTAAGTAACTATCCTAATTATGATAAGGAACTTTATGCATTAGTTCAGAGTGTTAAGAAATGGAAATATTACATAATGGGGAAAGAAATTGTAATCCACACTGATCACCAACCACTACAATACTTGCACTCACAGTCTAAACTGCAGCAAAGTAGGCATTTCAGATGGATGGGATTTTTGCAACAGTTTCACTTAGTAATTAAGTACAAGAAAGGTACCCATAACAAAGTAGCAGATATGCTTTCTAGGCCTCCTGTTATGAATACTTTGATCATCCTTAAAGGTAGTTCCACGGTGCATGAAAGCTTTTAGGAACAATATGCTAATGATGAAAACCTTAAGGATATTTATTCAGCTTTAATTGCAGGCAAACATATAGGAGAGAAAGATTACTATGTGCAGGATAAACTTTTGTATCATTTGGGCAAGTTATGTGTTCCAAAAGATGAACAAGCACATGTAATCCGTGAAGCTCACACTTCTTTGATTGTAGGACATTTTGGGGTAAGTAAAACATTTACTCAATTGCAAAAATATTGTTACTGGCCTAAAATGCAAGAAAATATAACCAAATACATTAAGGGTTGTATTATGTGTGCAACTAGTAAACCAAGTAACAGAAAATTGGGGTTGTACACACCATTACCTGTCCCGTCCCATCCATGGGAAAGTGTGTCTATGGATTTTGTAGGGGGTTTACCTATGTCTAGGAAGGGTCATGATTATCTTTATGTAGTAGTTGATCAGTTCAGGAAAATGTGTATCTTAATTCCATGTAAAAAGCAAGTCACTGCTGAACTGACAGCTCAAATGTACTTCCAATTTGTATGGGTTCATTTTGGGTTACCTACTTCTATTGTATCGGATCGAGATTCTCGATTCCTAGGGGAATTTTGGTCAGCTTTGTGGGGACTCATGGACACTAGACTAAAGAAGAGCATAGCCTTCCATCCATAGACCGATGGACAGACAGAGGTAGTAAACATGATAGTTGTGCATCTACTTAGAGGCTACTGTAACAAGCATCCCAAATTGTGGGATGAGAGTCTTCACTATGCAACATGCTTACAACCATGCAACATACTCTTCTACAAAGAGGTCTCCTTTTGAGACTTGTTTCGGTTATGTGCCAAAGACTCTAATGGATTTTGATTTTGGGAAAGATGATGTTGAAGATGGACGCCATGATTCAGAGAAGGCTTTGAAGTTCATCCAAAAAGTCCAAGCCATCCATCAGGCAGTGGAAGCACAGTTGGAAAAGAGTCAAGCCAAATACAAGGCTCGACATGATAAACATCGCACTGATCATCATTTTCAAGTTGGTGACCGCGTTTGGTTACATATCAGCAAGGAAAGAATGCAAGGTGAAGGAAGAAAGCTCAAGCCAATTCGGTATGGTCCCTTTGAGATCTTGGAAAAGATCGGAACCAATGATTTTCGCCTCAATCTTCCTCCATACATGCAGATCTATTCAGTTGTCAATGTTGAGAACTTGAAGTTGTATGAACCTCCGATGATATTGGACGAGGAGACTGACATTCAGGTTCCATCAGTTGATGATCTTTTACCAGAGTACATGTCAGAGTTGCCTGAAGACATCATCCTAGACAAGAAAACTAGGACTTCACGAAGGGGAGCAGTTGAGTACCTTAGAGTGGGACTGAAGGGGATGAATCCAAGCAAGGCAAAATGGATGGAGATTGGTAAGGTGAGGGAACACTACCCTCACTTACTCTCTGAGTAATCAAGCTTTCGGAGGTCCAAAAGCTCTCCAATGGGGAGGACTGATCTGGAGGATCTTCATCAAAAATTGAAGTTTCTCTTTTATCTTCAGAATCGATATTATCAGCAAGAGGGTGAAATATTGACTCCAATGCAACTCGAACGGAGTCAATCAGAGTCCCGAAGCTCAAAATATGTAAGGTCAAACCTATGGTCAACCCTTAGAAAATAGGCTAGAAAAAAGGAAAAAAAATCAAAGCTGTCAAAATCAGCTGAAGTCAACACCATTGTGTAGTGCTCATCATCATGATTCTGACGAAGTTCGTTTCATCAAAAATGGAGTTCGTATGACAAAGTTACAGATGGTGAAAATCCGGGTCAACCTGATGACGTCAATGCCCAGTCAGTACCATGGCCAATCAACCCTTGACATTTGTCATCTCCTCAATCCTCCATTTGGCAAATATTT
>VDFB02239354.1:0-17596 GCA_007258455.2 Sequoia sempervirens | reverse complement strand
ATGTCATATGTATAAATATGTATGTATGTATGTATGTATGTATATATGTATACATAAATACATATATTCAAAAATAAATTGTAATTTCAACTAATGCCAAGAATGATAGCATACCTACATCGATTCAAGACTTAACTAAAACAATGGTAAATTAACTAATTTTTTAATTTAGATTTTTTATGAATATTTTCTATTTAAATTTTATTAATTTAAAAAAAAAATATAAGACAATATTCATTAAGAAAGGAGGGAGCTATACAACACATCCACAAGTCTAACAAAAGAACTATTACAAAAGGGTCAAGCCCAAAAACATAATAAAGTTGTCATGGCTATGGTAGGCGGAGGAGGAGGGTCATGATCATTAGGCTTCACTCAAACATTATAGAGGATGGAATCACCTATAAAATCCATACTAGTGAGAGTAGCAACATTTTGTTCATTCTCCTTAGGAGGCTATTGAGTGCAAACCAAAGACATGGTGAGGAACACATGGGAGAAATTGTCAATGTTGGGCCAGCCAAATTCCCACCTTAGAGATGGAAGACGTGAAGTTTGAGGTCATCACCCATAGGCAATAGAGCTTGAATATTTTGAGGCACATGACCACGATAGTGAGAACCATAATATCTATGGCTATCACACTAGAAAGAGTGGTCATGTCCATGTCGATGCCCTCAAGAGGAGATGAAATTGGAGGAACCTAAGAAACAATGCATGTGTCATTACCCTATTGGTCCAATAGCTCTTGAGATGTGAAAATTCAAGTGCAACCTTGCTATCTTGCACTTGAATATGCATAAGAACATTAGAGAAAATTATTGGTTTATTATACAAAGAAAATTGTTTATCGACAACATTGTGAGAAAAAAGAGTAGCATTCCTATCTTTCAAATACTGAAGATAATTTCCACCTTGAAAGTATACCAAATCTAGGTATACTTGTGTGGGATGCAAAGGTGGTCCCCAAGTAAAATCATGTGCCATGAGAAGGTGGTAAGCTTGAAAGACCTAAAGAAATCATGAATCCAATTCCAAGCTTATTAAGCTCCAGAAAAAAACTAGAAAAGATACTTAAGAGACTCAAATCAACTACATAAAGAACAATTAGGATTCAAAATTCCCATGTGAACTAGACAAGTCCCCAAAGGAAGGAATTGGTGCAATAAGCACCAAGCAAAGCGAGCCAACTTGGGCTCCAATATAGTAGATCAAATGCCTTGAAATATTTTTTTCCATATCTTGTTAGAGGATTGTAGTAGTCAGTGAAGATTGAGTTGATCCACCATATGCAAGTCTGGAGACAACCAAGAATAACCTTTAGAGGGCTTGTAATTCCAAAAGGGAGTGTTTGGAAACCACTTCTAATCCTTCCACCAAGGTTTGAGGCATCACACACCGATCTTGTTACACATTTGTGGAGGAATGGAATCAATAACCATTTGGTAAGTCTCCTAGTCTTGATTAGAGAATCTATAATTTGATTTGAAGGTGGGTTAGGAAAAAAAATTCTTGGTGGTTCGGTAAATGAAATCTGGTATAATTATTGATCCACTTTTTAAAAATTTCAAGGCATGATTCCAAGGTAGGAGAGCCAATGGTCTCCCTTGAGAACTTAGAAGTGAGGTCCATCAAATAGAGTATTGGTTAATGGATAAACCATTATGAAAATCATCTACAACCAAAAAAATCCAAGGTTTAATGGTTTTCCAAGATTTCCAAATTCTTTTGATAACCAAAGTGCCTTGAATAGAAATTGGTTTACTCATGGTGAGAAGAGTGCCTAAGTCTAGGCCTTTATAGGCTGAAGAATTTTCAGGAGTGCTCATGCTAATGCAATTATGAACAAGGATATTATAGGTTTCATTATTGTGGAGTACTCTAATTGTCTATTTAAAACACAAGGTAATTCCTTGATGATGAATGAAAATTAATCCCAACCCTTCGACCTCATGAGGGAGGCAAAAAAATTCCTAGGCCACATGATGGAAGCCTTAATTCCCATTTTTAGAATCCCAAAGAAAATATTTATGTATCTTTTCAACCTTCAAGTAAGAAGCCTTGGAAGGGACCCAACATGAGGAGTAGCAAACATGAGTGGCCACCAAAATATTGGAGTAAATTTGGAATTTTCTAGCTAGTGAAAGAGGCTTGGTAATCTAATACTGAAGATTCTTCTCAATTTTCACAATAACAACCTGCCAAAGCTGTAAAGGAGTGGCATGGAAAGCAAAGGATATTCCCAAAAACTAGAATATCTCCATGTGCTCAATCCATTTCCAATTAAAATGATCAATCCAAGCTAGCTTGAAAAGAAATGATTTTCCTATAACATAAGGTCTTGTGTTGTTGGATGTTGGAATCAAAAGCTTGACAAAAAACCTCTAGGCATTGAAGAGCATGTTTGATGTTATCTTCTTCCTCACAGAGAGTGAGAAAAGAGTTGACAACAAAATGACCATTCGCAAGTTGTTGATAAAAATTAGGAATACAAATCCCCTTGACATGGGATTAATAAACAACTTGAGCAAGTAAGTAACCAAAACCTTCAAGGTAAAAGTACAAACCTATGTCACACTTTTGTAAAAGAAATGACAAACACAAATACAATTTTTCAAATTCAACCACATAAAAGTGGCTTTTAAGAACTCTCAAAAAATTTTATGCTTGTATTTTTTATATTTTAAAATTTTGCTTTTTTAATTTTTTCATAAATATAGGACCACAAATAGAATTGCTGATTTTTTTAAAAAAAAGAGGTCCATGGGACGTTACAAAAAAAAAAGTTTAATTTGATTTTTTCCCTCAAATAGCTAACTTCAATATCTAGTGCATGAAAAAAAATTGATGAATATTTTTTTATAATAACATTTTAAAGTCAAACTTTACCATAATGTCATAGTTTTCATGGGACGTCAACTTTTGTCTAATTTTTTTATCATTTTAAAAAAATTATACCCTTTTGGAGAGGATTCTCTCCACTAGTGCACTGTATATTTTTTTAAAAATTAAATATGTTTTAATATATATATATATAATTACCCTCATGCTTCATTATAAACACCTACTTACAATAAATTTAAGAAAAACATAATAAAACTACTCAAGATATCAAAAAAAAAAAATGGATTCAAGACTCTTAATTCTACAAAATGGTATTTTTAAATTTTCATGAATGTACTCTAGTTAAAAATTCTCCAGGGAGTTTAAGCGATTTCTTTTGAATTTTCCCCGCAAAGATGAGTTAAATTACCGAAGAAGGCGGAATGATAGTAATTTCGGTACAGTAAAGATTTTTCACTCCCAAAACATCTTCAAAACGTAAAGTAAGTTTAAAATCCAAACATCTTCAACCAAAGTGGTTTTGCCTTTTCAGTTTTCAGCATATAAATTCAATTTCTGAATTTCAAAATTTTCATGTTAAAAACATTTTTATAGTTTCGCCAGTTTAAATGTTAGTTTCTAAATGCGAGCATTCTTGCGTCCATATGTATAACCGGAACATCATAACCAGAAACATTTTCGGCTTCCTCTGTTTTCAATTTTTAGCTCCTTTGAGACTGACCTTTTGGTTGTAACTTTTGGTTTTTCCTTCAAGAGTATTTTTTAAAACACTTTGGTCAAATTAATAACATCACATTGTAGAAGAGATTAATTGGTATTTGTAGTTTAGATTTGGTGAAAATTGGGAAAAATTTGACTAAGTTATGCTCATGCGAGTTTTGGTCTGTTGATAGACTTTTGTGGAGAATTGCTATTGAACTAGCTCATTTTCAACTGGCTCTATAGTATTTTCCTGCATAACCTGTATTGAATCTACTTTTTACATTTTATGAGAATCTCATGGCCAACTAGCTTTATGTAAATTCCTTGCCCATCTAACTTTTTAGGAATTTCACGTGCAATTGGCATTTGTGGGAACCTTATAACCAACTGGCTTGCAAGAACTTCTTTCCAATCTAATTTTTCAAAACTATTAAATGTGATTGAAACTTGTAGGTAAACTCAAGTGAACTAAACATTTAAAAAGTTTAATCAACTTGTTCAGTTGAATAGTTTTGACATGATGATGCCAATATTGTATGGTTGCAGATGAATGTAATTGAACTAGATAAGTGCACTATTTAAAAGTTTTAGTTCAGTAAGAAAAGGAACTTCTGCAAAATATGATGAAGATGAAGTAATCATGACATCACCCAAGTATGGAGTGTAAGTTTTCCCAATAGAATTTTCCAACTGAGTCTATTCTTATATTACTATTTGGATGGACACTAGATATTGGAAAACTAATGCAATCATGATGTTAGAAAAGTTCAAAGTGTTGGGATTCTCTATGTAATTCAAGCTAATACAATCATGATAAAAAATTTCAAATTGTTGGGCTTCTCTATGTAATTTAACTAACCATTTGTGAGTACTTGATAGAAAATCGAACATTTGTAGGAACCTGAAAACAAAATAGACATTTGCGAGAACCCAATAGTGAACCAAATATACAAAGTTTTCTAACTAAACTGACTATTTGCAATAGATGAGCAAGGAACTAGACTTTGTGAAGTTTTCAATTTGAATTAGATTTTCTACCCTATAAATCATTTCAGTTGTTGTAACCACCTAATCTTGAAACAGTTCAACTTCCTTAGAGTCCAAAATATAAAAAAAAGTCGTGTGAGATCTTTGAAAGGATTTTTTGGGAAGGAAGAAAAAAGGGGCTTCTTAGAGAAAGGAAGAGGCTTAAGGATTGAAGTGGGAATTTTCTTGAAGGTTTTCATGTGCAAAAAAACTTCCCAATAACAAAGGCTCAAATCCATGCTATAGTTTTAGAAGAAAAGAAGAGGGTAGAATATGGCTGCCTTGAAAAGAGTATATGAAAGAGGTTTAGATAGCAGAGTGTTTCCAAGTGAGCAATGTGCACCGGAAGAGGTGAAGAAAGTTCTCACTGAGAAAAAGCAATGAAAAGTGAGAGTGAAAAGCAAGGTATGATGAAAGATTGAAGAATGAAGAGAAAAAAAAAGAAACAGATATGGAAGGAAAAGCAATGAATGGTGAAGAAATTACAAAAAAGGAATTTGAAGAAGGTGCAACAAGTATAGAAGATTTGAGGGCACAATTTTTAGCAATAGGATAAGAGTGGATGGAGAAGCTCGCTAATGAAGGTATGAAGATAAATGGGACAACAAAAGATACAAAGATGAAGTTGGAAACTAATGATAAAGAACCTATTGCTATGAAAAAGGAAAAGAATATTGACCTACCTTCAGGAAAATCTTTGAAGAAGCTTGAGGAGCACACATGCAAGGTAAACAGTAAGCAATTTTTTTTTGATGATTTTAGGAATGATGCTTTTGAATATTTGCATGAAATTATTAATCAGAAGAGTTTAAAGAAAGAAGATAAAAAGGATACATATGAATGTGAGTTGGAGGTTTGGAGTGTTATGGATGAAAAAGACATACAAAGGAGAAGACACAAAACTAAAATGACAAACAAATGAAAACAACTTGAAAACATGGTTGTTATTCTAGAGTGATGTTGGAAGATGCAAAAGAAAAGAAAAGATAAATACTTTCTAGTTGATTCCCTCATGTGCGGGAGCACATGTTTTTTCCCTTCAGGAGCTTGATGTATGGGCATCAAACCTCATCAATTTTGGCTTGAGATTTTTGGTTTGTTTTATTGCTTTTCCATTTTTCTCTATTCCCTAGTAACACATGATAGGTGGTCATTTCATGAGGCAACATGATGTTGATTAGTTTGTGTGGACAAAAGAAATGAGTTTTTTGGTGAATAAGGAGGAAAATTATTTTTTGTTTTAAAAAGAAGCGGTTCTAGAGAAAAGAAGAAAGTAATTAATTAGTGGAGAAGAGTTGATGAAAAATTAGAGGAACATGTTGGTGTTAGTGAACAAAGGAGAACCGACTGTTGAAGATAGGAAAGGTTGATTTTGAGGTAGCATTTAGGAGGTTGTTTTTGGAAATGAAAGGGGAGACTCCAATGTGAAGGGAAAATATTTTAGCATAGGAAATAAAGAAATAGTTGAGCCATGGCACTGGGATGAGAAGATGAAAGTTGAGTTTCAGATAAAATGCAGATAAAGTGGGTAAAGAGTTTGAATTGCTTCACAAGTGCGGGAAAAATAAAGAAGAAGAAAACACCTAGCCATGCCTTGATAGGAAGAAGATGAGGGGAGGGGTCAAGCTTGTAGGTGAAAGGAGAAAAGATAGTTGAAAGTCATAAATAAATTATAGTTAAAGTAAAGTGGGTGATGCTAGCTCGAAGAGGAGGAAAATATAAAATATAGAGGCTTGGGGTTTGCATACGATGTAGTCAGTAAAATTATTTTCCTTCTAGATTTGTTGTGATTGGAATATGAATGAAATTGGATTTATATTGTTTAGGAAGAATTAGAATTAATTCAATGTTCATATATGCTAATTTCATTCCAAATTAATCAAATTCATGAAATGTTTGGGTACATATTATAAAATCGAATGAAGTTTGTGATCTGAGAAATTGTTCAAGTTGTGTGTGTGATTTTGTGTTCTTTCAATAAAAGTGAGAGTATTATTTTATTTTGTAATATCCAAAGTTACATTTCTCTTGCAAAGACTCTATTTATGCATCAAAGAACAATGCATGTCAAAATCCATGTGTACTTTTAAAAAAAGTTCTCAATGATTAAACTACTCTCAAGCTATATCAATATTGAAGGTCAAATGGTAGTTATATTCCATGTTATGGTTGTGGAAACCCAATATTAACTCTAGTAGCCACTAATATCCATGAAGTCTTAGGATTGAGTCTTAGCTCAATCGCATTTATGAAACCTTTATGAAATGTAAAACTATCTACATTCTAAACAATGTTAGGGCCTCAAGGAGTTGTCATTGAGGAGGAGTGTGCCTATCAATTCCATCTCATAGTGGCCAACTATTTTTGTTAATATACATAAGGATTTATATACATTATGTATTCTCTTCCTCTATATTTATTCTTTCAATTATAAAGCACTATACATCTAAGACGTGACAATGATTTTAAGACTTGTAAGTATTGGTTAAGACCTAAGGGCATTGTGTAAAGAACTTGGGGGAGATTATTTTGAGGAGGATTGAGCTACAATAAGGAACTCTATAAGACACATTTGTGATCATAGTTGATAAAATTAGGTTTTAAATTATGGAAAACAAATTATTGTGTAGTGTTGACTATATGATCTTGATCTTGACAAGTATTTTATCCATATATGTTTGTTAAATAAGTCTTTATTATGAAGAAACTTCATTTTTATTTTAAAAATGAAATTGAAAATATATGGATCCTATAAATACTAAAGGGTAGTGTTAAAGCAGTCCACATTCTTATAAGTTAGATCAATTAATTTGTTCACTAATAAATATTAAATTCACATTATTATTGTTAACTCACCCAAAATAGTCTCTCTAACTAATCCTATATTAAAAGGAGTATCAAAACCAAGTGGTACACAATTCGAATACTAAGTAAGCTAATTAATTTAGTGTTAGCAAGGCTACTATAAATAAAAATATTGCATGTATCTAAGAGTTCTTATCTAATTAAAATGGCAAGGAAAAATCTCTTATCATCGAGGAAAGCAGATAAAACATAGTAATGTTATCAATATATTTCTATGACAAAAAGGGTATATATGAATGTTATTATCATCGAGTTTCTAACTTTCTATACACATAAATTTCAAATAAATTATCTAGGGACAAATATTTTACACTTAAATATGTTTATTCAAGTTAGGAGAATAACTGCATCTTAAATCAAGTACTAGGAATTAAGTTGTGATAAATCATTTTGGGGGGAACCCTCTTATCAACACTATTACTTTAGGACACATTTAAGAGTTTAAAGGAGAATGTCAAATAAATGTTGGTGTAATTAATTATTTAAATTACACTAGCATAAGTTTACTTAGGTATAATATTTAATTAATTCCTAAGTTGCATTTACTAGGCAATTAGTTATAGTGGGGCCATTCCCCCTTCACATGTATTTAGGATAAAAGATTCCTTCTAGAAGGATGAGTTGTTTTTCTAGAAGTCTTATCCTATCTTCGCATAACCCTAGGTAGTTAGTTAGGATTCACATGTTGTTAGATCAAGACACATGCCAACATCATAATGCATACTACATTTCACTCTTGTTTATATATATAAGGAATTTGTACATTTGTAAATCATTATATATCAATCTCATAATAGAATCTCAATTTGCATGCCTAAGTTGCAACACTTTTGTGTGGGTGATTTATCCTATGAAGCTGTAGCTTCATAGGATGATTGTGCATCCATAATTTCTACAAGGTATCAGAGCTTGTCCATTGAAGATTCATCTCAAAATCAAGAAAGTTGGGCTAGAGAGATTCATTGTAGGCTTGAAGGTTTTCCTTGCAGGCTCCACTTGGGGACCAAGCTAATTTATTGGTGCAAATTAGACTCTCTCCAACCTCACCATTGTGCTCAAAAGGCCTCAAAACCCTAGGATTGCCTGCACATTCGACAAAATTAGAGATATCAACTTGGGAGCCATCAGAGGTATTTTTTAGGGTTTGCAAATTCATACCATTTGGATTGTACGGTCTACAGAAGAAGAAAAAAAATTGTTGTCCATTGTACTCTGTGGAATTTTTTTTTAGATTAGTAGTCTTATTTTTCATTAATTTAGGCTTCTTCTATAGTTTTTTGGCAAAAAAAAATATATTTGAAGCAACTGCAATAATATTCCACAGTCGACATTATAGGTTTTTTTTTTACAAACGGCATATATTTTTCCACCATCGACATTAATATTTCACAGTCGACATACATTTTGATTTATAAAATTCTACATGGTTGGTGTATATTCGAAAATATTTTTTTTATTTTTAATTTCCTTTTGGCAATATTAAAAACCAAATTTCATATTCATCGGCTATCACAAAGTTTGCAGCAATATGCTTTGTCAATTGCTTTATTTTTTTGCAAGGAGTACTCCATTGTCAGCCACTTGGGGGTCCTTTCATTGGCTGTTGTCACTTGTATTGCTAGCATCTTGTGTTCCCACTAGCCCATTCATTACCGATGTCTTTACCAACATGTGCTTCCTCCCAATGTCAAACATTATCGACCGATCTACTCCCACCGACCACACCTTCTCTATTGTGTCGATCCTAGCCCTCTCTGCATGCATTGCAGTCACATACACAATTGAGTTTTTTTTCCTCCAATGGCCTTTTCTTGCCTCACTTTAGCCCACGGTCACATCAAGGACCAAGGGCATTGTTTTTTTATTGCCCAGGTGCTATTTTTTTGCACCTAATTAGCATGTCAGGCCCTAATAGGGCAGTGATCTTTTGAGGGGCATATCTTTTCACCATGATCTCAAAAATCAACAAACAAGATATTGTTGGAAAGGTATTTTAGTGTGCTTTCCATTGGTGCCCTGCATTTTCCAAAATCATGCTACTACAAAAAGGTACAATTAACTGAAGACAAAACCCTAATTTGGACTCAAAAGCTCATATCTTCCTATCAGATTGTCAAAATTTGGTGATTTCAATGGCATTAGGAAGGTATTTTAGTGTTTTTTATCAATCCTTTCTTTTTGTTTAGTTTTAGCTCTAGGTGCTTTACATTGTTTTTTTTCTATTTGGTGCACTTTGTCAAATAGTTGGACATCCTAAAATTTGAAGAAGGGTTTCTTGCATTGAGGGACATCATTTCAGTTGCATATCATTATTTGGAAGTTTCTATTCAATATTTAAGGTCAATATATTTTTTATATTGGAGATTTGTCATAATTTGTTATGGGCTTTTCAAGTCATCCTTCACTGATAATGTTGGGAATGGGAAACTATAGACAATGGAGAGATTGCATCATACATAATCTTTAATCACTTTAATTTTTTCCACATTTGTATGGTTTGTTCCCCGTCCTAATAATTGTATCCAAAAAATTTCTTGGAATTGTCGAAGGTATGATGTTTTAGGGGTTATTGCAATGCATGTTGCTGATGATGTGTTGAAAAATATTGACCATTGTGACTATCCTCATACTCTTTTGACTAATATTTTGGAGCTATATGGAGATCCTAATACTCCATCATTCCCTGATGATCATGATTCATAATGTCATATACCTCTTCATACTTCAGATTAGATACCCCATGATGATATTTTTGTGCAGGAGTTTGATTTTTTGGAATACTTTGAATCTTTCAAAGAGGTTGACAAGGTTTCTTAAGACACTCCTCCATCAAAGATAATTGATAGACCTTCACCTTTAGTGATTCTTTGTCCAGAGTCATTGATTGAAGCTTCCATCATTTATATTCATCAGGACATTCAATTTTCCAAACATGGCATCAAAGGATGGCTTTGTTTCAAGTATTGCAGACTTGGCTACTTCTATAGGTTTGGAGGAAATTCTTGAGGGGATATCTCTCCTCTATGAAAAATTCTATTTTGGAGGATTTTCTTGAGTCTCCACATTCCTTTGGTTTAACCTTGATTGGGGATCTTGATCTTGGTAAAACTACATTGGAGGCACTTGATTCCTCTTCAAAGATTTCATACATGAGGCTTCCTCCCTCCCATTTCATTATGGAGTTGGAGTTTCTTTAGCATCTACCATTCAATTTTCTTCTTCTTAGCAGGAGACCCATGGTTTGGACATATTTTTTTGCTTTAGACTTCTTTCAGTGGTTCTAAGGACACTTCATTCTAGGGAGGTAATCCACTCTCCATCTATTCCTTCAATCGAAGGATCATTGTATTGCAGTCTTTGGATCTTGTTCAACATTAGTTTCCGCATAGTCCTAGTTTGTCACCTTTTGGGCATGCACTTGATTTGATTGTGGAATCTTCATCTTCCTTGGGCAAGGAGACATATGAGAAGTTTTCAGAGACACCATCATCATCCATATTCATTTTTCCTTACTTCAATTCCTATCCAAAAAGGGAAGCATCCTTCCATTTCTACTTGGTTTTGTTTCTTCCGAAAGGGAGACAAGTTGTTTGTTGACATTGGATCATGTTTTGTCTAGATAGTAACTTACCATTTTTGTAGGTGATCACATATTGTGGGGGATCTATATAGTCTCTCTTTCCCTCCTATGAGGAGGCTATTGATTGTATTGTATCTCTGTGATGGATGTTGTACTTGGGGGGTATCATGGAGTCATCCATCCTTCCTCACTTATCTGGATTTCATCTCCTTATTGGAGATGGTTTTTCTTCCCATTTGGTTTTCCCCTTTGCTCCATTTGTGGGATATTAGTTGTATTTCATCTTCATGTTTAAATGGGTACCTAAAATGACCATCATGCAGCTGGGACTCATCATTCCATCATTGCATTTTCATTTCCTCCCTAATTTGCACTTATGTTGGGTGTTGGTGTAATTAATAATTTAAATTACACTAGCATAACTTTAATTAGGCATAATATTTAATTAATTTCTAGGTTTCATTTACAAGGCTATTAGTTATAATGGCACCATCCCCATTCACATGTATTTAGGATAAAATATTCCTTCTAGAAGGATGAGTTGTCTTTTCTAGAAGTCTTATCCTATCTTCACATCACCCTAGGTAGTTAGTTAGGGTTCACATGTTGTCAAATCAAGACACATTTCAGCATCATAATGCATACTAAATTTCACTCTTGCCTATATATACAAGGCATTTGTACATTTGTAAATCATTCTATATCAATCTCATAATAGAATCTCAATTTGCATGCCTAAGTTGCAACACTTTTGTGTGGGTGATTTACTTCTTGGAAAAGATCCTTTGAAGGCTATAGCTTTATAGGATGATTGTGCATCCATAATTTCTACAATAAAAACATGTCTAAACAAAAAAATTGGCAACATTTGTGTTAGATCCACATTAAAATGTGGGCATGACACCATTGTTCGACATTCTTGTATTTACTACCATTATGAGGCAGTGGTGATTTAAACCTAGGTGGAATGTGGGAATTCTTGTCAATCAAATATGAGTTGGGTAATCTCAAGTTGTTGAACTACGAATCCTCTGCCTAATACGTAGGCAAGGCTATCAAAGACGAGCCCCCAAGGACTAGGTCTAGCCCGTAGGTGTTGTTCTCTTATTTTTACTTTGAGATTACTATCGGTATATATTTTATCACTTTACATGCAATTTGAATTATGTTTCAAGTTATTGATTAGTTAGTTGAACTAATTAGGTCTATCTCGATGATGTGGATTTTTTGAAGTTCTGTTTCTGAACCCTTCACGTTGTATTAGCTAAAATTGCTACTGAATTTCTTCAAGTTCTATAATGACACTAAATGTTGTTATATATTTAACGCTTCCGCCGTGGTAAAACCCCGGTAACGCCATAATATAATAATGCTTAATAATTTTTTTTAAAATAATAAAAGTAACATGTAACAACATTAAACCAAAATCACATGGCATAACACATAACATTAATACACTTGGCTCTCTGGGGCACGCGAGATTACATTGCAACCACAAAACAGAATAAAGATAACGAAAACAACATAACCATTTAATTTGGTGAAAACTATATAATAAAGATGGTTAAATCGAGTAGCCAGCGATGCAAAGGCATAACATCAAAGATAATATATCCGCGATAAATCTTGGTAATATTAATTCCAATTCAAACCAGTAACTGATATATCGCTGGAAAATAATATTACATTGCAATCTCATGTAAGTAGTTCATACTGGAATTTCCCAACATGGGAATTGATACAAAATAATGAACATGAAGTACAACCGATCACTGGAACATCTGCACTGCGGAAGCTGAGAAGACAAGACGCTGATGGGGAACCCAACGGGTGCGGAGCACGTTCCACCCAACCATGTGAATTACGAAGTAACTCACCCCCCGTGCTCAGAGGTTACGAGGAAGTGAACCCGACCATGAATGTCAAACCGACTCAACAACATGATACAGAACAAGAACAACTCAAATATGCAATGCACAACCAACAACGTACTCAAATCACATAACCAGTTAAACCAAGAACTCATCACAATAACATGAAGTAATATCACAAAACAATCACAAATCAAATTCACAAGAAATCAAAGATAAGGTATCGCCAACGAGCGTCGATCCGTAGGCAATAACAAGCAATAAGGTGTCGGCGGATATGTCATCTTATAAAGCCCCATGGGGATTTCAAAATTTCCTCCAACTCTGAAGCTGCACCCATCTTGGATATCCCGCCCTTTCCTCTTAATCAGGCCGGGCATCTGTGTAGCCTTCGACATGGAGCCAATAGTCTCTCATGAGGACGAGACTCTGACCTTGCCGACCACGGCCTTCTCAGTCTATCACTAGTCTAAGGTAGCCCTAATGCATGGCCGAGGAATCCAAAGTTTTATTATCTTGTATTTTTAAACTACCCTTCCCCCTAAATCTATTGTTTAGGTTATCCCTTGTTTACTACTCTTCGAGGGTTATCCTGGCCCTTCCTCATCCGAGGCGCCGGCGCCCACGAAGAGCCACTCTCCCACCTATGACCCCTAACAAATCTCGAGTAGGCAAGGGTTGAAACAACACATATAAATCATAAAACCAAAACTCAGATACACGAGGTATTAACCATCTCGCAATTGCTCAAAATCAAAAGTCTCAACCAACTGTTCAACCCTTCCTCTCATAAAACCAAAAATCTCAAAGCCTACCAAAGCGAAGATGACATCATAAAATAACAAGCCTCTGGGATAAGATTACAAAAATCAACAACGGGTTCCCACAAAGACATCACTACATATCATAAAGGTAAAACTCACATAATATTTTGCAAAGTTGCACCATTAAATTTGATTCTAATCCCAATCGAGTAACTAAATACGATTGTCTTAAAAGAATTCACAATCACATCTACAGACTAATTCTTGTTAAAAAATATTTGTTCAACCAAAACAATTAATAAAAATAATGTCATGTTTAAATACACAAATGCCCATATAACACATTATTCGACATTTCAATTATATATACAAAAATTATACGTATTTATATATATATATAAACCAATTAAAATAATAATGATTATATATATATATATATATTTTAAAACTAAATTATAATTATAATATTTAATATATAAAATAAAATAATTATAATTATTATATTTAACAAAATTTAAAGAAACACCATATAATAACAATTAAATACGTATATACTGCATATATATATATGTATATATATATATATAAATATATATATATAAATATATATATAAATATATGTATATTTATATAAAAAAAAATACAAAAACAAAAAAAACAAAGCTTACATTTAAACCCTGCCGCATCAGTACTGGCCGACGGCCGGTACTGCCCGCAGCAGTCTTATGACTGCTGCGTAGCAGTCATTAAGACTGCTGCCGCAGTACTGCTGCGGCAGTACTGCCGCGGCAGTGAGGGGACGGGGAAGGTACGGCTTCGGCCGTCCTTCCACCGAGCCCAAAACAATCGATTTTTCTATTTATTTTTTTTAAACAAAAGCTTTGTAAATATAAATTTTTTATTTACAAATTTAAAACACACGCCCACCAAAACGAAAAAACACGGATTTATGCACAGATGTATAAATTTAAAACACTGACATAAAATATTTCGATTTCAGAGGAATATACAATTCGCGACGGTCGTACGGCCGACGCACCAATGCATTGTTTATTAAAACAAACCAATATAAACCAGTATATATATATATATGTATATTTATATATATATATATATTCTGGGTAAACAACCCAATATAAACCCGTATATATATATATGTATATTTATATATATATATATATTCTGGGTAAAAGTATAGAGGTAAATAACAGAGTAAAAAAAAGAAATTACAAAACAATGAATAGGTCCAACCATATTTAAAATATATACACATTTCTAAAACTTCAAAGTTTATTACTTTCAACAAAGATATCATTTTCTTAAAATCCTATCATAGATAAATCGAATGTTTCAGAAGATCGGGGTTTTTGTCTTGACAAGAATTTGTACAGTATAATAACTATGATTTTCTTTGTTTTCTATTCCAATAATCTGCCCTAGTTTTCACTCAACAGAAGTTTTCTATAATCACAAGAATCATTTTTAATAAAATATATTTTTCTTTTCTGAAACAGATAGATAAACAGAAGGGTACGAGAAGACTACGAGAGGAACCTGGAGTCCAATGCAAATTTGAAGATGCCCTCGAATCCGATTCCAATCCGTAGTCCAGAACGAAATCCACCTTCACCTGAGCACTTCAACTTTCTGTTCTTCTGTATGTGTGTGTGTGTGTGAGCACCTCTCAAAAATTCATAGTTAAATAAAATATGTTCTTCCTCTCTCCAAAGCTCTCCTCAAAAAATCCAGATAAAAGGAAAAATCAATCTTTAAAACAAGCTTTCTTTTCAACCCTCAAACCCTATTGGCTCACACTGTGTTTTTGTTCTTTTATTTGTTTTTATTACTTTAATTCCTATTTTTTTTTAACTTTTCTTGCAACTCACATCTCAAATTTATTTTAAATAATTTATTCTCATAATTATCCACCACCAATTTATTTAATTAAAATATTTTAAGCAGATTTATAATTTAATTATTATTTAATTGAAATGTAAGATTTTCAAAAAAATAATTAAAATTATTTAAATACATTTACCCAATTAAAATAAATAACGGCTTCAATCATAAATTAGTTATAACCGTGAATGCCCTCATGTCAGCCCATACAAAACCCAGTATAACACGTACCGCATAATAACGACATAATAACACATATACCGGTACCAAATTACAAATATATACAACTCCGACATCGCGGAAGGAGGACTTCACGGCCAATTCCCGGTCAACATTTGAGACCCATATATTGTTTCGCTCCGCCGGGTTGTGGAATTTGACTTATACCTGCAATCCTGCATACAAACGAAGTTGTGTACATGTGCATATAAACATATATATATCAAAACATTAAATCCAGTTACTACATTGTGAGAAGGAATTGCAACATAACAGGGCACTCGCGAACGAGTGATGCTATATTGTCCTTCGTCACACCTATTCTAACAATTATAGCATAATCAAAGAATTACATTTCTAAATAACAATCATCACATTACATATTAAATTAAATCATTGCATCATATCACAATTCATAAAATTAACAGATATAATCAACCATAATGTCATATAAAGTAGTCATATCCAAAATGAAATAACATCGTCTAGCATCTAAACTAACCATATCAAACAATAGCAGTATCATCATAGTATCTGAATAACCACATCAAATAATAACAGTATCATCATAGTATCTGAGCATCAAACAAAACATAACACTACTGAGTCCATCTAGCAACCAGGAGGGTTATTACATCCTCCCCCCCTTAAATACGGCTTACTCCTGTAAGCCAGAAAACAAGTATGGGTAGGATTCTCGCATACGGGAAGCATCCTCCCAAGTCGCTGAAGCCTCATCATTAGGATCCCACTGGACCCTCACCTGCTCAATATCCTCGCCTCGAAGTCCGAAAGCCTGCAATTCACGCCACGGGCCTTAGAGCTTAGTTGCCCGCCCCGACTGTAGAGCATTCCAATCAAGAAGTCGCATGAGCAACATCCGAAAGTAGCAACGGCATCCAAATGATATATCGAATCCGCATTTAATTAGGTGGCGGTGCCGCGAGCAGTCGTGACCCATAATGCTTCTAACACCTCAAATGGACCCACGAAACGGGGTGCAAGCTTAGAACCCTTTCCATAACGAATAGGGCTCTTCCGAGGATGAACTCTGAGAAACACTCTATCTCCTATAGCAAACTGTCGATCTACCCTGTGTGCATCAGCAAATTTCTTCTGCCTATCTTGAGCTGCTACCAGATGCTCTCGGATGCGAGCTACCTGTTGCTCCATGTCACGAAGCATCTCAGGTCCAAGAAGGACCCTGTCCTCTAATCGATCCCAACTCAAAGGGGTACGACAAGGACGACCATACAAAGCCTGAAATGGAGCCATGCCAATCGAACTGTGATAGCCATTATTGTACGCAAACTCAACCAAATGTAGGTAGTCTTCCCAATGAGACTGCTGGTCCATGACATACATACGAAGCATATCCTCAAGCACCTGATTAACTCTCTCAGTCTGACCATCTGTCTCAGGATGGTAGGCAGAACTAAAATTCAACTTAGTCCCTAAGGACCGCTGGAGGGATGTCCATAATGCAGAAGTGAATACCGGATCTCTGTCAGAAATAATCCTGCGCGGTATCCCATGTAGTCTAACAATATCCTCCATGAACACCCTAGCCACCACTGAAGCAGTATATGAAGATCGAATAGGAGAGAAATGGGCTACCTTGGTCAACCTGTCCACAGTGACCATGATAGCGTCGTGTCGCCTGGAAGACATGGGCAACCCGACTATAAAATCCATAGAAATGATGTCCCACTTCCACTCTGGAACAAGATGCGGCTGCAACAAGCCTGCTGGATGATGATGCTCGGCCTTCACTCTCTGACATTCAAGACACCTAGCCACAAAATCAGCAATGTCACGCTTCAATC
>VDFB02239353.1:0-30514 GCA_007258455.2 Sequoia sempervirens | reverse complement strand
GTAGAAATACCAAGCATGCGGATGTGAGTCTTTTCAGAGTTGTATCCAAAAACCTTCAGGAAAGAGTGCTTAAAGATGGAGAAGACAAGGCAGCCCTCAAGGTTGAAAATCAGCAGCTCAGGCTATATATTTCCAACCTTGTCCGTGGTTCTTCTCAGGCAACCCAGTTGCTGCCCCAGATATTAGAGACACCAGCTGATCATCAGCAGTTAAGTCAGCTGGTCATTTGTGGGAAAGAAACTCAAGAATGGATCGAGAGTTTCATTGTCAAAGGAAGGGAGATCTTGGCACGGATGTTCCAGTTAAGGGAAGATGCTCATAAGCTACATCAAGGCATCCAAGGGTTTGAACAAACACTGGCTGAAGTAAGACCGAGGCATGAAATCATCATTGTTGATTTAGACACAGCCTATGGTTCACCAGTTTCAAAAGAACACAAGAAACAAATCCTTGCCTGGAGAGAGTGTCATGTTTTCAAAGTTAAAACCTATGAGAGGATATCCGAAGAATTTATCGCTTATAGACAAAGAGTGATTGAAGTTCTCCTTTTCATTGGTGAGTTCATCATAGAGATTCCTTCTCAATACAGTCTTGAAGATGGTTCCTACGTCAGGCTTGAAGAAGTGCAGGATTAATTTCAAAGTGTTGTTCACAGTTGCAACCCAGTTGGCGGAAGGATAGGTCATATTTAAAAGATGTCAGCAAAGTTCAACAAAGCGGCCAACGAGGTCGAAGATTTCCTGAGATCTATTGCAGATGCTGAAGATATTCTAGAAAAGCGATGCTTTGCTATTGAGGGCATAGATGCACCGAACCAGGACATAGTTTCTAATTTTCTAGCGGATGTGATCGAGCTTTAAAGCAGCTTTCTTCTAGAAGCTTTCTTTCCCGCTTTCTTTCTATTCTTGAAATAATTCTTATCCATTCTTTAAGAAGAGAAAGAAGATAGAATGTAATAGTTGGCGTTTCCCGTTTTTTCTGCTTTCTAGGGTTTTAGATGTTATCTTCTTTCTAGATTTAGTAATAAAGCTTGCTTGCTGAGCAAGCCCTAGATTGTGAAAGCAAGGAGATTTTAGGTTTCCCTACTTCTCTGCTTGTCTATAAATAAGAGTCTTTGTTCATTAGTTTCTTTAACCGTGCTAGTGAGAACAAAACGCTGAGCCTCTTGTGCCTTCTATTTGTTACTCAAGTATTGTTCAATTGTGTTGTGATAGCAAATTGTTGAGTTTCTTTAGCCAACAAGGAGTTAATGTGATTGCTGTTTCTAGTGTGTAAGAATAAGATTGCAAGCCTCTTTTGCTGCAATTTCTTGTTCCAGGCATGTTAGAAGAGAGTTTTGTTCCAGAGATTTGAGTAATAAAATCATGAGCCTCCTTTGCCTTGATCCAAAATCTCAGATTTCTGTTATTTATGTTCTACTTTTATGATCTTGATTTCAACTTATAGTGAAGTGTGTAGGTGTTTGTTGAGAGAGAGATTATTGAAGTATTTTGTCAGAAAATCTACCTTGTTAATTTCTAGCTTCTCTCGCTCTACATATTACTTGAGAGGTTAGGAACATCTTTAGTTTAAGTTAGTCGTAGTTGAAGAGCAGTTTATTTGTGCGTTTGTGTTTAATAAACCTTGTGCTCTAAGCTGATCAAAAAGATAGGCAACTTAGTTTTAGTTTACTTTCTTTCAAACACCATCAGCAAGAGGGAGCTTCCCCTCCTAATTTGAAGAGCAGTTTATTTGTGCATAGCTGTCCGTTTCAAATACGCATACCAGAGGTTCGAATTTAAACACCAACACATTCAAAAGTACTATTATAAATCTCTATGTTACCAGATCCATGGGCCAAGCTGCCAGATTCGGGTCCAATTCGTACCGGATTCAAAATCTGATTTGGCATGGCAGGGATCCATTAGTGTCTTTTAAAATATTATATTATCGTGATCACATTTAAAGAACTAGGTTTTTGGCATTGGAGATCTGCGATTCACCACTAACAAAGACATTCAACACCTCGAGTCTGCACTCTAGCAGACAGCTTGTGTTGTGCTAACCAAGTTCTCCAATCCCACTCATTTAATGGTCATCATCATTTATACGCTCACTCAACAACACTCGACCAGGGCATTCCATAGATAGGGCACATCAATAATCAGAGGGGAGTATATCTCTATGCCCAGCCAACCTATCTAATGAGTTCCACAATAGAGAATAGAAAAGCCCTCTTCTCAGTTCTCCCACATATAGATAGATAGGCTCATATATATTATTAATATTTCTATATAATATTATAGTTATATATTATAATGTGATATTCATATTAATGTATATTTTTTTATAAATATAATAATATAATATTGCATATTGCATATCTATAATATTATTATCTTATAGTTATATTATTAATATTTATATATTTTATAATTAAATATTATTATAAAATATATTAATTTTATTAACATTTTATAAGATTTATAAATATTTCTACATATAAAAATAAAAAATACTAAGAAATATTTAAGTTGTTTCTCCTGCTAATATATATATTAATGATTTTTACATGTTCTTTGTACAAATGAACCCAAAACAAACCAAACCCCCGTAAACATTTTGCTGGATCCATGAACCAATTCAGCGAACCTGAACCAGGATCTGAACAAGAACCAGTAACATAGATAATTTATATGGAATGGAAACAAATGGGGTCATTTTGATTTTATAAGAATCACCAAATAAATCATTCAAAAAAAGCTTAATTGATAAAATTGAAATACTATGGCATACAAAGTTATTTTGATTTTCAGAAATAATAGCAAAGCTTATCTGCTTTGACAACACAACATGCTCCATAAACCAATCAATTCCATATGTTATGTGCAAAGGTTGCTCACCTGGTATAGATCAGCATATGTAATGTTTGAGTGCTTTCTTTTGATTGATTCTGACACAAATCAAAGCATAAAAACAGAAAAATTCTCAAAAACACACATCTTATGTCTGAAATAGCTGTAAAAATTTTACAAAGAATAATCATCTAAACAGTACTTGAAAAAGTACAATGCAACATATTTTTTTTTAAATTCTGCATACAAACAGTCAAAATCGCAGCATAATCTACAAATTAAATAATAATATATGCTGGGAAAATGAAGATATACAAGCTGATAAAGTGGATAGATAACCAAGGCTATCTAATACAAACAAGAACAAGGATGGGGACAACTAAATAAGTACTGGTTTTCTTCTGAAACAGCTAGACAAATTATTCCAGATTTTCTAAGAAAATATCTTTGATTCAATAATGGAAGTATTCTGAAATATCCAGCTTTTGGTCTATATGTGCAAACAAATGCTTGCAGAAGAAAGCCAGCTTGGTTGCTCTTTTGTAAAGCAAGAAATGCAATCAGTCACATGAATTTGAGACATGAAGCCGTCTAAGGTCTATTAACATGCATCAAATAAAATAGTCAGCATAGTGTACGTCAAATGGAAAGATTAAGTGACATGTCACCAACATAAACATAAACAACAAACAATGGCCGACTACAAAATTCAAATCATGGAAAAAGAGCACACTGCCAGGTTTAGACTTTCAACAAAAGCAAGTACTCAAGCTTCTATTACAGTATTCTAAGAAATCCTAAACAGGTAAGCCATGGTAATCCAAATAAACAAGGCACCAAGAAGCCTCCAGAAATGTAACCAATCAACCTCCAATGGTATACCTGTGCACAATCTGGAACTACTTTAGAACAAACAAAAAATAACCCAAATTGGAATGAAGAAAAAAGCTGGCTCTGAAAAAAACCTGCAATGAGAGATTCAAAAAAATTGCAGGGTTAAGATTTTGTCAAATGTGCAATTATAACCACTACATAACACAGGACTCTATTGAAGGAACAACGGCATGTTTCATTTTTCATGACAACAATTAAGGATGTAGATAAAATGGGAAAACCAAACTGATGTAAGACGAAACAGACCCTTTTTTCTGTCTAGAAATACTAAAATCTTGTAGCAGAATGGGGGTAACCACCAGCTTAGAAAATCAACTATAGCAGACAAATCCCTGACTGAGAAGCTGCCTCAGTTTCCAGAAGATGCGATTTACAAGCAGTGATGACGTTCTCAGAACCGAGAATGTTAATAAAGACCACAATGCGAATCAGAAACAGTGATGTAAAACTAAACAAGACACAACAAATAACTCTGAATCGTAAAACTTACATATATAAATGTGATTCACCTCAAACACAAATACCAGGAATACCAGATAAAAGAGTTGCCTTCTGTAATATCAGAACCTGCTTTATTGGTACAAGGTAAAATTGAGCAAAGAAATCTCCAAGGCTGTTGCAAACAAATATATTATAAACCAGAAGAATAACCTACCACACAAGTCAAGCGCAATTTTCAAGCCACTGTTTGCACCATGTGTGTATTCCTCCTCATTCCGAATTGAACCATTTGCCCCACCTGTCTTTGTTTTGGCATCGTAAGTGCCTGCATCATGCCATCTAGGGAAACAAAACAAACTTTTGTTATTCCCATGCATAATTTTCCTAAAAAAGCATTATCACAATCTATTCAAAATATTTATATGCATCCCAACGTTTGCTCCATCACCATACCTTTCACTATCCTCTTGAATTGGAACTTCAAAGTTCATAATCTAATTAGTCCAAATGTTGGCATAATGGAAGTTAAATGCAATTATGTGATTGCAGCTAATGTTACTGCCATAGAGTATTAGTAAATACCGTACTTTCAGTAAGGGGTAGCTGGATCTCAACATATGATATATATTGCAGTTAACTTGTGAGGGGTACTCTAAATTGTCCTACTCACCTCTTTTATTTGTTTTTTGTGATAAGCAAAAGTAGAATGAAAATATATTGTCAAATGTAGGATCAAATTTCATATAGACTAGATCCTCAAAAGATTTGTGCACATGTATACAAAGATACACACACACACACACACACAGAATTATAGATAGATAGATAGATATGTGAGCTTGTCTGTGTTTCTGTATGTGCACATGCATGAATTCATGTGTACATACAAATGCATGTGCATGTGTTAATATTTAGTGTACACACACATGCACTAGATATGTTTTATTTACACATACATACTTACATGCATGACATATGTACATGACATTTACATACATGATATTATTATATTCTCATGAATGACATGTTTCAAATAAGTCTAATCTAGCATTCAAAGCTTCACTGAACATCTGCCGATGGGTTTCAAATGGTATAGGCAGATAGAATGATATATTTAGTGTTACCTTCCTAAATTTAGGCAGAAGTGTCTATTTGACTTATTTAATAGTTTGAAGTTTGTTTTATTTCTATTTTTTATTTTTATCCTGGGTGAACAAGCAATTAGCTTTCGTATGTTTAGAGTGATTTACGTGATGGAAAAGGAGATAAGGCTTCGGCTTTAATTAGGACGTTAGTTCTATTTTTGTCTACTCAAGTCAGCAAGCCTATTCAATGACCATGGGCACCCACTTTTGTAACAGATAAGAAAATTCGGAATAGAAGAATATTAAAACAGTACTATTATTCTGATTTCATTTTATTTGTTGCAAGTACACAGAAGACTGCAGTTTTGTTTGAAATCTCAATTTGCAGTTATGGTTATTTTCTAAGTGCAGAATCTGCTTAGAATGGTCTAAATTTTAACATGATATCAAAGCATTGTAACTAAGATATTCCAGGTCCACAAATGGAATATGTTGCTACATGTGAAAGGAAGTTTCCAAAAGATTTCTGTGCCTAAGTTCAGTAATTGAAGTATTCTGGATCTGTGGAAAGTTGCAAGGTGCGATCCTTTGATCACTCCAGTGATTGGAGTGTTGGGTTGCACCTATGACAGGCTATTGATCTGATTTATTCACCTAATTTGGTCAGTTTGTGCATGTTCCAGCAACTGCAAACATGGCTAGTCTCTGTCTGAAAGAGTGTAACAAACTAGAGGATGCTTCAAATTTTACTCCTCAAAGGTGTAAGTAGTATATCTTTACTTTTGTGTAGTCAGTCGTAGTCGGCCTTGGTCATAGTCGGCCAATTGCTAATAAAACTATAGTTAGTAGGAATAATACATGTCATGTACTTTCGGGTAATCAAGTCCCGATTAATGATTACTGTTGTTATGAAACGTTGTGTCGGTTGGTTACTTAACTACCGCCGAATAAAGCTTCTGATGTTCAAACATGATATATTCCTATTCTATTGTTCTGTTCCATGTTCTGCATATGAATTAGTTTGCTCAATAGTATGTAGTACTTGAATTACATTCCGTAGGGCAAACATTTGGCACTGTTGCCTGAGCGGACTAGGGGATCACTCATCATGGCAACGTAAAGGGTCAACCGGCGGAAGAGCCTGTAGATGCTAATGAGGAAAGAGAAGACCTATTGACTGAAGACCTTGTCAATCTGTGGAAGATATCTTTACGAGATCACGTGCGAAGGGAATCCCACAGGCGGGAGAATCCTAAATAAGTTATCTAGGATAGGCTGGAAGTGAATCACAAGGTGGATCACCTCCTAAATCGCATGCCCAAATTGCTGGCCCGTCACTTCATCATCCTACAAGACCTTTGAGAGGAAAAGAATCGGGAACGTCAAAGGCAGCAAATATTGCAGCGCTACGAAGAGAGAACCAAACGAGAAGAGGAACAAGACACCAACCGGAGACGTACATCCGGTAGTCAACAATGATCGCCTGAACAAATTTTAAATGCCCGTACGGCCGAACAAAGACAAGAATCAAGTACCCAACGAGCACAAGACTCAGAAGGAAAAGGTTCGGCAATCACTCAGCCTGCAAGAACAAGAAAACCGGCGAAGAAGACTGAAGCAAGCCGGTAAGGAATTGGATGAGGATTTAATTGAAATAAATCAGAGTATTAAAAGAACATATGAAAATCTGACAAGAATAGACACATCCATTGGACGAGCGCACCAAAGTTTGGCGGAAGGAAGGGACAAAGGACCCTTCGGCACCCCGTACGTAGGAATGTATGATCCTTATGAGAACGAAGATGAATTAAGTAGTAGCATCAGACGTTTTCGGGAGTTGTCCTTATCGGACGATGACGAATGGCTGACGAGTGGAAGATCTAAGCCCAATACCCCAAGGCGGAGAGAGTACCGAAGGGAACCCCAAGCGACTCACGGTGTCGCGGACACCGACAGAAGACGTGGGAGTGACTCATACGTGGCCGAGAGTGCAAGAGATGCACCGGAATGTAGCAGGGAAACCAGTCTAATCGGCTCCAACACACAAGGAGGATAGCGGGGAAAGATGGCTACTCCGGAGCGGCAGAAGTTGCCAAAGTTTATGGGGAATGGGTCAGAAGATCCAGTATGACACTGTAAGACATGTGAAACTATCTAGATAGCCAGCGGACAGGATGATCCGGACCAGTGGCTAAAAGCATTCCCAGCGACACTTAGAGATAGTGCCATTGATTGGTACTCTGAATTGGATCAAGCACAAAAAGCTACATGGAGGTCATTGAAGCAAGCTTTCCAGGAGGAGTTCAAACTCCTACGAGACGATAGCGAGATTGTCACAGAGATATACAATACTAAACAAGGAAAGCACGAGAGCGTGTGGACCTACAATCGGAAATTAAAAGATTTGATAGGAAAGTTGGAGGCACAGCCAACAGATGGCCTAAAGAAGAGATGGTTTATTGAAGGATTGATTCCCTCGCTTCGAAGAAAAATGAAAGTGGTACCGCCATCCTCGTACACTGAAGCATATAACCGTGCGATGGACATTGAAAGCGAGAACAAGACATCCTCGAAGCGGAAGAAGAAAGATGACTAAGAGAGTGCGGAGGAAAGTGAAGACGAATCAACAACTGTACAAGCTCTTCGTCGGGACATGATGCGGATGATGAAAGAACTGACAGCCGACAAGGAAGGTTCCAAGGAGGTGAATGAATTGTGGTGTACCGAATGCAAGACGAAAGGTCATACAAAGGCGAATTGCCTAAAAAAATTATTCTGTGACATCTACCAAGTTATGGGACACTCCGTCAAGGAGCGCCCGTACAACTTAAAAACAAGGAGTCAACCCTTCCGACCACACCGCCAAAATCCCAGAGCAACAACGCATCCCTTGGAGGCTACCGTAACAATCAGAGAAATAATATGCCAAGAAGCAAAATTCAGTACGACAACAAAGGTAGACCCATGATCCAATGCCGGAAGTGTAATGAATGGGGTCACTTTGCGAGGGATTGCCTGAACGGCCAAGGCACCAGGGGAAAGCTATGCAAATGGTGTGGTCCAGGTGATCATGTAGACACCAACTGTCCAAAGCAAAAAGGTATCAACATGCTGGAGATAGCTGACGAAGAAGTCTTGGCAATTACGAGGGCGCAATCGAAGAAGGCCAATTATCCAGACCCTCGTATGGAGAAAGAAAGACTTCGAGAAGCCAGGACAAAAGTAGAAGAGGCAATGGTGAATGAACGGAGAAATTCTAAAGCTACCAGTACGTTGCTGCAGTCGGAGTTCGAGAAGAACATAGTACGGCAGGTGCTTCACACAACCATACCAATCAAGGTAACCAACCTTCTATAGACGATGCCCCAACTGAGGGTAGCACTCACAAACGTCATTGAAGACAATATTCAGAAGGGTCCGATAGAAAGTACGAGAGAACCGGCAGGAGAGGCCATGAATCCAATGCTACTCGCAATAAGTGTCGGGAGGAAGCCGACCGTCATAGAGATGGAAATTTTGGGAATGAAATTATCTAACACCATCGTGGATAGAGGCTCGGGAGTGAATGTACTACCAGAGGAAACATGGAAGTGTTTGGGTAAGCCGACCCTCTAACCCCTGACATTCTACCTCGTAGGAGCAGACCAACATGGCATCAAACCCCTTGGTACACTAATGGCACAGAAAGTCTTGATCAGCACGCAACAGTTTTGCTAAATTTCGTCATCATCCCACTGGAGAAAAAGGCGTACAATGCACTATTGGGACAGGGATGGTTGATTGTTGCCAAGACAAACCACAACTGGAAGAGGAATACGCTCTCGATCAAGAGTCAGGGGAGGAAGTATACTATCGATCTGAAGAACCAGGCGGTCAGTGAAGATCTAGCATCTTCGGGATCTGAATCGGGAGGAGAATCAGATGTTGATGAAGAAAGAAAGCTAATGGAGCCGAATGAGGAAGGTGTACTGGAGATTGGGAGATGCTCGGAGGACGAGACCAGTTCACTGAACGGGTTATTTCACTGGCAGATGGAAGATTACGAAGTCTTCCACCCTGATTGCAACATGCTACAAATTAGAGAAGGGGAAGCGGCAGAAGACGAAGGCTCAACCAGTGAAACATTTCCTCTAGAGTACGGTGAGTATAAGGAAGGTACGGCAGAATTCGACGAGACACCAGCACACAAGTTTGAGCGGGATAAACTCATCAAGAACAAGGAGCCAACCCTGAAGAAGGTAAACCTTGGGGAACCAGAAAAACCTAAGGAGATTCTTGTGGGTGATGATTGGGACCCCGTACTGAAGGCGGCAGCATTCAAAATCTTCATGGAGTATAAAGATGCCTTTGCCTGGACGTACAAAGATCTAAAAGGTGTACCACCGGAGCTATGCATACACAGGATCCCTCTCGTACCGGGAGCCCAGCCCGTACGGAAGAGACCTTACAAGATGAATAAAAATTATGCCGCCAAAGTGCAAGAGGAGATTGAGAACATGTTGGAAGCAGGCATCATTTTCAAAGTGGAGGTTAGCGAGTGGGTGTCACCAATTGTCATATCCTTGAAGAAAGAAACGGAGCAAATTAGAATATGTGTCGACTTCCAGAGTTTGAATGTGGTGACCATCAAAGACCCGTTTCCTATTCCCTTCACCGACACAATCCTCGAAGAAGTTGTCGGACATGGAATGTACTCGTTCCTGGATGGCTTTTCGGGCTACAACCAAATCAGTATCGCGGAGGAAGATAAGTTGAAGACTACGTTCGTGGTTGAGGACGGGGTGTACAGGTACAAGCGAATGCCGTTCGGGTTGTGCAACGCGCCAGCCACGTTCAAGAGGATAATACTCCACATTTCTGACAGAATGTCTGTAGGTAATTTTAAAGCTTTCATCGATGACTGGTCAATTTACAATGATAAGGAAAAGCATCTGAAGGCTTTAGGCGAGTGCATGGAGGGATGTAGAGCAGCCCGTCTTGCATTGAACCCCAATAAATGCAGATTTATGGTGCCACAAGGAAAGCTGCTAGGACACATTGTGTGTAAGGCTGGATTGAAAACCAATCCTGATAAGGTAAGAGTAATCGTATAGATGGAGGCTCCAAAGAACGTCACCGGTGTGTAGTCCTTCCTTGGGCATGTGGGATACTATCGGAGATTTATCAAAAAAATTGTGCAAGTGTCATATCCTCTCGACCTACTGACGAGGAAGGGACAATCCTTCATATGGGCCAAAGAACAAGAGAAGGCATTTAATGAACTGAAGGACCAATTGATCAGTTCACCTATACTGGCGTACCCAAACTGGAATAAGGAGTTTCATGTACATGTGGAAGCCTCTAATTTTGCCATTGGAGCGACACTAGCACAAGTGGGAGCACACGGGTTGAACCATCCGGTATTCTTTGCAAGTAGGCTACTTTCAAGAGCTGAAAAGAATTACAGTACGACCAAGCGCAACGCACTAGGAATGGTTTACTCCGTACAAAATTTCAGGCACTATCTCCTAGCCACGTTGTTCACCTTTTATGTGGATCACCAAGCCTTGATGTATTTGGTGAACAAGTCAATCATTCAAGGACGAGTAAGCAGGTGGCTACTATTGCTCCAAGAGTTTACATTTACTATCAACATACGACCGGGTAAGAGCCACGTGATTGCTGACCAATTGTCCAGAATCCGGTTGAGCGAACCTGCCGAGGGAGGGGTGAATGAAGATTTCCCGGATGCACACTTATTTCAGATCGTAGTGTTGCCCTCGTGGTATGAAAAGATTGGGGAATATTTGTCCACATCCACGTTTTCAAAAGAAATGCCACCAGCAGAAAGGAGGAAGCTCGTCTTGAAAAGTAAGACGTTCCAGTTGATCAATGGCTTGCTTTACAAGATGGGGCCCGATCAGATCCTCCGGAGATGTGTCATAGAAGAAGAGATACCAGGTGTACTAAAGGAGGCACACGAGGGTCTGGCTGGCGGTCATATGGGCCCAAATGCTACAACGAGAAAAATTCTCTTGGCAAGCCTATGGTGGCCGATGATGCACACAAATGCCAGGGAGTGGGTGTTAGGCTGTGACACCTGCCAGAGGGTCGAGAAACCATTGAAGCGGGACTTCATGCCACTACATCCCTCACAACCACAAGAGTTGTTCGAACAATGGGGATTGGATTCCATTGGACCACTGAAGGTAAGTCAGTTGCGTCGGTGCCGATACATTGTGGTTGCTACTGAATATCTAACGAAGTGGGCTGAGGCTAGAGCATTGCCAGACAACATAGCACAGAGTGCGGCAAGATTTATCTATGAGCAAATAGTGTCACAGTACGGCATCCCCATTCAGATCATGATCGTGGCGAGCATTTTGTCAATCATGTCATCAAGCTGATGACGACGGAGTTCTGGATCTTTCACAACCTATCAAGTCCGTACTACCCACGAGCTAACGGCCAGGCAGAGTCTACAAATAAAGTGTCGGTATCAGTAATTCACAAGTCATGTGGCGTGGAAGAAGCTGACTGGGAAGAGAGATTACCAGTCGTCCTGTGGGCATACCGTACAATGTACAAGGTAACAATGGGTCACACGCCCTTTCAATTAATGTACGGTCAAGAAGCAGTGATGCCGATGGAGTACATGGTACCCAACTTAAGGATAGTCGTGGAGAACCGGCTGGGTGATACTGAAAGTTTAAAAGAACGACTATACCAGCTTAATAAATTGGATGAGCGAAGGATAATGGCACAATGGGTGACAGAGATCATGCAACGGCGAAGGAAATATTGGCACGATAAGCATCTCTGGTGAATGAATTTTCGGCCAGGACAGTTAGTTCTAAAATATAACGGCCACAACGAAATCAAGCCGGGGAAGTTCAAAGTTCATTGGTTAGAACCATTCCAAGTTCGAGAAGTCTATGACAATGGCTCTATAAAGCTTGAGAATTTAGATGGGTCACGCCTACCAGAAGCAATCAACGGCTCTAAATTGAAGCAGTGTCAGGAAAGAAAGGAGAAGAAGGATACCATAGCAATCAATATGTTGGGTTATGCTACTAAGGAAGATTGGGCTATGCAAGAAGAGGATCCGCAAGAACATGACTGGGGTTTGGGAGGCCCTGGCTACACAGCCGAAGGAGTTTGGATGGAGTCAGGCGTAGACCAAATCATTGAAGAGAGGCTGGTGCAGAAAAGGGTAGAAGGTATTGTCGTACCCCAGATGCACAAGTACCTAACCAATGCGGTATTCAGGACACCAACACTATGGCAAAGAATGGGTGGACATTGGTGTTATATAGCTCCATATGAAGGTCTCAAGCGAGGATACCTGGCGAAAGGGTTAGACAAAGAGGCGCAAAAAGAGGAGGAACAAATCGCCAATGAACGAAGTATGTGTCAATTCGAGGATGTTGATGATGACACAAACGAATGGAACAACAAGCAATGGGAGGCCTACTTTGAACGTACAACTCCCTGTTTAAATACAGTAATAATGATAGAAGACATGTTCATTTCAAGTGTAGATGGCTACACTGAAGATGTAATTAAGCAATTGAGACAAGAACGGAGGAAAGTGCCAAGGATAGTGACAAAAGATGGGCTCTGGAAAATAATACCTAGCCCAGTCGGGCCACCAACTATAGAAGGCGATGAAGTTACGTGGTACCAGCATTACAGTGGACAATACATCGACGGTAGTTTCAAAGGTATTGGCCCTTCTCCACTGCTTGATAAATGGTTTGATATACAATATATAGGATCGTGTTGTGAAGAAGAATGTTATAAGCTACCCCCACATACGTGTGTTGACGTGGTTTTTGAGACCGCACCAACACAGAACAGAGTTGCCCAACGGACGCTCTATTCTCTCTTGATCAAAGTATTCCGCATGCTAAGATTGCAAGAAAGTTCATGCATTCAACTCCAAGGTTCCTTTAATGCGAATAGGCTCAGTTTGGCTCGATGTGATATTGCTGGTATGTCAAGGGGACTTACGTAGTTGTTCAGACTTCTCGCAATTAGCAGTTGATATGTAATTTGAAGGGGATTCTTACGTGTATGATTTGGCAATGTGTATCCTTTTCTAAAACTAACAAGAAGTATGCGGAAAGTAAAAGGGAAAGGGCCTAAGAAATTTGTACTCTATTCTAAATGCAAGGTATGTGGGGCTTCGTCTCAATAGACTTCAACCAGATTTCACCTAGCCTCCGTCGGACAGCCTCAGCAAAATCGGTGCAATCTTCAAAGGGGATAGCAAAAGATATTCAAGTTATAGTTTAACATACGTACACCATCAGAACAACGCATATAAGTATGTAAGCCATAACCGAAGTTAAACACAAGATGATGTCCAGTTGACCACGCAAGGCAGACTTATCATCAACAAGCCGCTAGTGGTATGGAATAAAATGAAGCTATCTCAATGAAATACCACACACCAAAGTAAGCTACTTGCATGAATTTAATCTACTTGGATACGAAAGGAAGAAGAAACCTTGCTAGCATTTCATGACAAGACGAATTTCACCATCAATGAAAAGATCTATTATCATAAAATGTATTACACAACAATCTCCTCAAAAGTTTTCAAAAGGGAAAACTTTCTCTCTTCTCCAAATTATGCAAAAATGCTCTACACTACTACACTATCTAGCTCTAAGGCTAATGCTCTCTCAATGTCTACTCTGGTTCTGAATCCTAATGTCTTACAAATGAGGGGGACCCCCCCTTTTATAGCTAGCCAAGTCCCAAAGGACGGCTAGGGTTACAATCAATAGAGTGGCCAGAATCGTGCCACCTCAGCCCTAACCCTAAAAACTGCCAGAATAGGGAGTGGTACATTAAATGAATCAAAGATTCCCACTCACTCCCAAAATAGCAAATGTAATAAATGCTCAGTCTTCTAGAAGATCCTCGTCCAGTAGTGTGTTCCCATTAGCCTTCTCTCTGATTGCCAACTCAACAAATCTGCTAAGTACGGCCTCAACCTCCTCAACTGAAATAGATGGAACACAATCTAACTGAAACTCTAACATCAGAATCGAAAGCAAGCTCGTGCCTCCGATAAGACTTTTCTCCAAGCGCCCAATGAGTCCCGCGTATTCTCGGATCAAAGTGAGAATGTAGCGATTTTCAAAGTCTTGTACTAAGGTCTTTAACATCCGCTAAGAAGGGAAACCAAAGAACTCTCAAATTATCAAAATTTATCTCCCCTCGATTCAACGCTTCAGCAAATATGGCCTCTGGTTATTCTCAACTCCATCTATGATATTGGCCAGGCTCGTGAATCAGTCAATCCGCTTCAGGTCGATCGGCTGGCACGCCCGTGATAGCCGGTCACTACCGAGAGTATCGGTCATTCGCCTGAATGACACCTCCATCAATCAGCAACTGCAATGGCACATGCCTCAACGCTTCAAGACGCCGGATCACCTTACTCTGATAGATAGAGGCATCGCCCCAAGCATGATCCACCGCATCCATCCGTGTCAAAATAGAAGAGGCCTGCTGAAAAGCAAAGGATAGGTCCTCCATGAATTTCTCTGTCTCCGTACGAACCCCTGTGACCCATTTGTCTGCCTCTTGTGCCATCCTCCCCAATTCTACCAAGCCGCTGATCGACTCTCTAGGAATATCCGCTGGAGGCTCTATCACTGGTACATCCTGCCCTCGAGAACGAGACAACTGCTGAACATATCCAACTAACGCCTTGTGTTCTCGTTTCAACTTCTTGTATTTTCCTTCTTTCTTGAACAATCTATCCTTAAGGGCAAGGAAGGAGTTATCGCACTCCTCAACAATCTGTGCACCAAGAGGGCGTCCAAGTCAAGAGGTGACCACGTAGTTTTCCTGAGTCGCTCATCTCTACTACACCGACTGTGACAAAGAACGTGAAGGGGTACCTAGAGCCATCCTCATCTCGTGGAGATCTTCTAAATTTTTCGTCTTCTTCTACGGAGGAGCACTCGATCCGTTCAAAAACCTTCCATCTCAACCGGACACCTCCCCGCCGGCTCCTTCGCACTCTGGCCCTGTCAACGGGCACCCCATATAGTATATCGGGCGGGTCACGCCCTGCCTCGACTTCTAACCTCGCTCCACTTCTTCTCATTCCGCGAGGCCTGTCCTCACTGAAAATACCGGCCATATCATCATCATCATCATTCATGGCCGCCTATCTCCTCGCTGAAAATTGAGGGTCGCACTGTCCCCATCATCCCGGGCCGATCCGCCGATCAACCCCACAGTACATTACGCCCGCTAATCGACCTCCGCGGAGGCCGGCTATCACCAGATTCCTGCATCGGGTTCATCGCATTCTCCGGATCAGCAAATAAAGACACTTCCTCAGATGCTTGGAGAACGTGTTCCAAAGGCACCGCCATCGAACTGTGGAGGCCTGCCTAACTAATTTTTCTTTCTGGACTCTGGTCCTCTTGTGATCTGTTTCTTCCTTCCTGTGGTGGGCGTCCTGTGATCTCCCATCAAGTTGTAGGTCAAGGCAATTGACCTACTTTTCAATCTGCTCACCCGCCTATCGACCCATGCCCTGGTGAATGTCATAACCGGGATAGAGAGAGTATCAAGGTCGGCAACCTCGGGCTCTGACCAATCAACAGGCGGAAGTGGAGTGTCCCGAACGGCTGCATAGTCTGGATGAACAACATCCATGTCCTCATTAACCTGGTCCGGAACCGGAACTACCTCACACTCCCTGATCAGAGTAATCGGCAATCTAGAGAACATCCTCTTTCTCACTTCAATCTCATCAACTGCATCAGCCCAATAATCCTCAATGGTGGCCTTATGTTTGAATTCCTCTGACAACACCCAGTTGATGTTATGGTGCGGGTCATAGTGTTGTCTACTTGTGTGATATGAGAAATGATAGAATTGAAATACCTCAGCTTTCTATATGCCCGTATCGGCGATTGTGTAATCCCTCGGGCCCCAGTTGCCCATCACAAATCGGAAACCTATCCTCCTTCTTCTTCTTTCTTCTCGATTTTGTCAAAGAAGAAG
This sequence comes from Sequoia sempervirens, assembly GCA_007258455.2. Taxonomy (NCBI): domain Eukaryota; kingdom Viridiplantae; phylum Streptophyta; class Pinopsida; order Cupressales; family Cupressaceae; genus Sequoia; species Sequoia sempervirens. The sequence continues at coordinate 14,241 of VDFB02239353.1, read as the reverse complement.
CAAATCGCCTAGCTATCTCTAGCATTATTATTTTACTCATGGGTACTTAGGGCAACTATATGGGTATGAAGAAAACTTGCACTTAATGTATGAAAATCTTGGAATCAGATAAACCCGCATCTATACCTTCTAATCACCCTCGGGCATTTCTAGAGTCTCATCAACTCTCCTGCTACCAGTGGATGCATAGAATGCATTGACACGCTTGTAATGGGTTGTGCTTGACAGGTGCAACTGCGTACACGCCTCATGAATTTTGAATTGGTGAGAGCCACAACCGATGGGTTCCTTGTAAGAAATCCCTCTGTACCTCGTCATCCGTGCCAACATATAAATTAGATAGGAACTCATGTAAAATGTCTTTGTCCTCCGCAAACTCAGGAGCTGCTCATGTATGTTATCGCTGATCATCTCAGCCCAATTGACATAATCCTTTCCTTCTAACACCAGGTTGATGTAATAAAACATCCACGGCTCAAAAATATAAGACCGAGGGGCAACCACTCAAATCCTCGGCTCAAGAACATGATTTAGATCACAATATTTTTGTTTCGTGTCCTCATGATCCGCCTGCAGCCTTTCGCATTTAGACTACCGAGGTCGCATCCAATGATAATAGTGTCTATGCATCGCTCAAAGGCGTATACATACGCCCGCCGCTTCCTCGACTTGTAGGATCATGTTTCATGCACCGGATCACAAAGCCTACCAATGGCTGCCGAGTAAGATTAGTAGCACTGGCCATCCGTGTCGTGATCAACGGGTGTTCTTTCTCGTAATAGCCATGCACTCCATAATCAACTCGAATAATCAATAGTCATGAACCAATGTCAGAGCACAACCCACTTTGGACGATGTTGTGCTAAGGACCAAGCCCGATGACTTCCAAACTAACAGCTCGTTTTTGGATGGCTTGTGTTGACAGAGCCTGGGTGTTCGTCCGCCACCTTGCCCAATCCTTTGAAATAAATCTCGCTCGCAGATGAATGTCTTGCTCACTTGGATCTAGCCCTGCCCGAGGCACCATTGTCCTTCCGGTTGTCCGCTCAGCCACTTTTTCAAGTGTGCCCAAGTTAAAAGCAAAACACCTGAAGTAGCACGGCGTACCTTCCTCAAGCCTTAAGACGTCTTCTCCAACAAGTTCAACCTCAGCAAAATTCAAACCTCTCCAAGCTCACTTTGCCTTAGCAAATTCGCCTTTTCCAGTTGTGAAAGTGAGTGAAAAGCTTCTCCATTTTATAGCTAGAATTCAAATTCTAGAAGACGTTATTTTTAGCCAGTGCCATTAAACTCCACTACTCCACTTCAAGAATTCGAATTTTTCCCTCTCTGGCTTTTCTGACACTTGTCTCCAGTCGTCGGGAATATTATTCTTCTAGAAACTTGACTTTGACTGGCGTTTTGAATTTCTCTTCAAAAAATTTAATTTAACTTCATCATATTTTACTCACCAGCTGGAGCTCCGTTACTTGAATTCAAATTTTAAACTTCATCATCTGCTCTGGAAATTTCATCCTCAAAAAATTTAATCACAATTATCTAGGCAATTCCCTTCGTCTTCATCGTTTGAAGAAAATTCACTTGAAAACTCATTTTATTCATTTTTGCCTTAGAAAATTTAAAATTCTCCTTTAGGAAAATTCATCATTCTAGCACTGATTAAATTCCTCACTGAAAAAGTGTTGGCGAAGCTTGAAAGATTTAGAAATTCATTCATCATCACGAACGTCCAGTACCCAGAAGCAAATTTTCTTCAGAACGCCTCGAATTCATGGGTACCCAACGAACGGGTTCATTTAATTTTTTAAATTTTGGACCTTAGGAAAATATCATTTTCATCATTTAAACTCGTTCTTCGCCCGTGGTCACTCTGCGTTGCTCCTAGAAAAAATTTATTTCATTTGCCAGTGGAGAGAAATTTCTATCAACTTCATTTGAAAAATTTCATAGTCCCGGCACGCCTTGTACATTTTATCTCACTCCACACTTGGAAAATATTTATTCTAAGTCCAACGCCTTAGAGAATTTTCAACACTTAGCAAATATTTTATTTTCTCCTGAGGCGCCTAGCATACTTCAAAACATTTCAACGCCTATAAGATTTTTTTTTTAAAATCACCATATAACTCCCTAGGCGCACACTTTATTTTAACACCTTGAAATATTTTCCACGCCTTATAACTCCCTTGCTCTAGGCGCACACTTCACACTTAACACTTCCAACGCCTTATAACTCCCTTGCTCTAGGCGCACACTTCACACTTAACACTTCCAACGCCTTAGGAAATATTTTCTAACACCTAATAACTCCCCTTGGGCGCATACTTCACACTTAACTCCCCTTGTATTTACCATTTACCCTTCAAACATGGGCGCATTTCCTTGTAGGAGGAGGACGAACTTGCTTATACCTTCAGGTGACTTTTCAACTTCCGTTTTTTTGTCCTGACTTGCATGATTTGGGCGCATTTTGATGAGAGAGAAGGATGGGCGCATTTTGCATGTAATGAAGGATAAAAACTTTGACTTTTTGTTGACCCCTTGCAACCTTGGGCGCATTTCACCCCTGCTGGTGGATGAACACTCCAACATCCTTGGGTGACTCTTCACCTTCCACGTTTTGTCTTGACATGGCCCAGTTTGGGCGCATTTTGGCCTTGGAGAAGGATGAAAATGTTTGACCTTGTTGACTTTCTTTCACTTTGGGCGCATTTTGCCTTGCTTGCAGGATGGGCGCATTTTGACCCCTGAGGCGGATTTCTCATACTTAGAAACTTTTTCAACCTTTTCCCCTTTCATCTTGGGCGCATTTGGACTCTGAGCAGGATGAAATTTCGTTGACTTTCTGTTTGACTTCTTGTGCCTTGGGCGCATTTTGCCCTGTGTGAAGGATGAACTTGCATCTTGAAAAATTTTCTACGCCTCTTCATCAACCTGGGCGCATTTTGATATTTGCCTGCTGGACGAGACTCCAGACTTAGACAAATTTTCATCATCCTCGCCAGCTTACGTGCCCTGCTATTTATAGTAAGTCCTCCGAATTTGCGCCCCTGAAGCTCGGATCAACTTGAAATTTCAAACATAGTTTCTTCACAACTTTATCAATCTGTCGACACTGCAACTTTTAGTCACCCTGCTATTTATAGCCTGTTTCTGAGGGTGGCTTACTAAAAATAGTAAGCTCTTGATTCTGATAGCTCCCAAGCTCCGATCGACGTGAAATTTTGATGAGGTGCTCCTCACCACGTGACCCGTCGGCCGACACCGACGCATGCAAATCGATTTACTATTTTAGCATGTTTCAATTGACTTACTATAAATAGTAAGTGTCTGCTTTGACCTGAAATCACCAGCAGACACCAAGAGTCGATCGCTGATGGTTTACATCGGGTTTTCAAGATTTTGACTTTGATGCCTATTTTGAAATCTCCAAGTTGGAAACTGCAATTTGCATTGCATGCGACAAAGATCTCTGCTTGCTCAAGTCATGGCATCACATCAACCTGTGAACTGGATCACCGGGTGGCGTCACGACACGCTAAAATAGCAAGTTCATCGAAAGGAGAAACCTGTTTGCATGTCAGCTAATCATCATGGGTTTCCTCGAAAACCTAATGTGAATCACCCGATAAGTAAAAGAAAAGCTCGACATGCAACCCTAAAATAGCCTTGGTCAACTCAAAAGTGGCCCCACTTGCATATATCGCTATAAGGTCTCAAAATTGTATGAATATCCGTATGCAAAGAAAACTCGCGATTCGGGACTTCGAATTTGCCCCGAAGTCGGGATCATTAAAATAGTAAGCGTCCAATTTTGCTCAAATTTGCATGCAAGCAGTCCGATACCAATGTCAGGATAATCTAACTCAAAATGCCGATGTATTGCTCAGATTGGGTGTATTTACTAAAATAGTAAGTATCTCTAATTAATGAAAACGCCGAGTCTTCGCTGGATGTCTCATCATAACATTCTAAGTTCAATTTTCAATTCCATCGCCCATTTGACCTTTGACTGACCAAAAATGATGAAACCCCACCTTAGAATTGGCCACATCTTCACGCTTAAGCTCAATGACTACACAACTCAAAGACTCGACACCGTGAAAGAGACAGAGCGAGAGCTGAGAAAACCCAAGCCAAAAAGACCGAACGGGAGTAAAAAATATGGGGTCCTATCCCAATAACATAAAAGGTCACAACAACGTGCAAATGGCACTATGCGTCTGAATTGAAGGTTAAAGAGGATGGAGAAGTACGGGGAACAAAAAGAAAACCTGAAAAAGAAGAGAGAGGAGATGAGAGAAAATAAACAAAATTTGAAAAATTTGAAAATAGAAAAGAAACAATGTACAAGAAATCAAAAAATGGAGTAAGAGAATAAATGAAGAAAAACAGGGCAAATGGAGGAGAAAGGAGAGAGAAGATGAGAATAATATGGAGAGGAAATTAAAAGAAATTGAAGAGAGAGAAAAGATACAAAAAGGCGAACATAAAAGAATTAACAAGACAGAAGTATTACATGAAGTTGGAAAAAATAAAAGTGGAGAAATGAAAAAATTAAAGCCAATTAAGGGAAGAAAAATTAAAATTAAAATAAAAGTCGTGGCCATTAGGCAAATCATACGCCCATGGGGGAAAACCTCTGAGGGAAATAAAATGTGGTGAAGCATCAAAGAGGGGAACATTAAAGAAAAAAGCAGCCTAAGCTCGGCCAAGGAGGAGGTTGTATGACCATATAAAACACTTGGAATAATATGGCGGAAGAATAAAGGGAACCAAGGAAGGGAAGAATGACTCCAAGTAAAAAGTACATTGACCTACAGAAGAGCTGGTATAAGATACGCAAGGGTTTTCATTGTACGACGGACTATTGCTCTCAATCTCATCATACAACATTCTCCAGGTGCTCAGAACGTACGACCTAGCAAGGACAAAGTTTGGCCAAATAGGAGTATTATGCGACTTCATGAGCCAAGGTTTCAAGTCGTGCGGCATTCAGAGTATCTTGAAGTCGTACGGCATTCAAAGTATCTTGAAGTCGCATGACATCCAGACTATTTTCAAGTCGTACGACATCAAGAGTCTCTTCAAATCGTACGGCATTCAAGGTCTATTCAATTCATACGACATTCACAGTCAGAGGTCGCCCAGGTCATACGGCATCCACTGCCAAGGTTCAACGTACAGTATATTTTGAGTCTTCAAATCACACCAGGAATAACATCAGGTTGTAGTGTACGGCTGGCAAGGAATTGGGAAGTTGTATGGCAGTTACTAGAGTCCGACAATTATCGCACCTGCCAGGCAGATAGCAATAAATTGGATTTGAATTGTCGAACAGACAATACAATGGACAAGGGAAATAAAATTGTGCAACATAAGTCGAAGGTAGCCTCGGCAGGAAAGAAAAAGAAAATGGATGCAGACGTTGAAACGATGTCCTAGGAAAATTTAACTGGCAATGAGTGCAAGCAGTGGTGGCAAAGCACAGCCGACAACCACGCTTTGAAGATTGCACTACAACACGCTCAGTTGGATAAAACTGTCCTGGTGCCATTCTTCAATTCATGAGAGTTTGAGCCTTGGCTGAAGGCCATGGTGGATAATTATTGCAAGCACACGCACAAGTCGATGATAGATTACTGAGGCTATACGGTTACAATTTCATTTTGGCCGCAAGATTTTGAGCGAGATTTCGGCGTTCCAGCCACAGGGGTGGGAGTGAATAAACCGAAGAAGATGGCATAGCAGCATAAAGAAGTCCTAATCAAGCAGGTGTGCCGACATGATTTAACACCAAAGGAGAAAGATACTATATGGAAAGCAAGCAATAGAGGCCTCCGGAAACATTATCTGGCAACAGCCGAATGGAAGTGCCTGCTAGATTTAATGAAGTGTCGACTCACAGGTGCCAACTGAGCGTCTGACATTGCCATCTGGATGGTAGATTACATGGTGGGATTGAGCATCGGCCGAGTATATAACTAGGCACGGTTACTTGCTGAACAGATGCGAGAATTTTTATCCTAGCGGCACAAAGCTTTTTATATGACGCAACATGCCATTGCTCTCTTTCTGGATGTTGTGCATACACAAGTACCTGAAGGCAGATGGGGCTGATTGCAGGCTCTCACCCATCTGGACCCAGGGCTGCCAACGGTATTCTACTGGGCAGAATTGGAACTAAAGCAAGTCAGCGAAGGCACTACTGCAGGGAAGAAAAGGAAGCGGAAAGAGGCATTGGTGGAAGAGGAAACATCGTCTAAAGAGGCATCAGAGCAAGGTGAAGCATCCGAACAGGGGGAACCTATTGATTTGTCTTCCTCGACATCGGCTTCTAGTTCACCAATGGATGAGGATGTGTCCATAGCTATAGGTGGCCAAGCAGCATTGGACGTGGGAGAGACCGAAATACCACTATTACAACCAGCCAGGTTCACTCTTCCAGCACCGCCAGTCAGGGAGAGCCCACAGACAATGACCTTCACCCTCCCAATCTCGGCAGTCGAAGTTGGGTGAACATTAAGAGTAGCAGCCTCATCACCAGGTGCATTGCCAAGATGGGTGCCACTCGCCACGATACCGTCACGATGGGCAGCCACTGCATCGACAGCTTCCACAGCTTCCGTTGAGATATTGCCAGAGGCTCCTCCACTTGAGCCACTACCAATAGGTAAGGAACTGCCAGGTTCGGCTTCAGGAGTTGCAATACCAGAGGAGCCACCAGTAACAAGGACGTGGGGGACAATCACGACAAATGAGGAGGCTTCCCCTGTTACACTATCAGGAGCCCCAAGGTTGGCTCAGATTGACAATTGGCTGGGATCCATGGACCTCACACTAGAAGTAGCCGAGCAGCCAGAGCAGCCGATGGGGAGTCCTTCTAAAGGATTAGTAGGCGAGGAAGGCCCGCCATCCACACCCAGCAGAGCGAGATGGCCAGACTCGCTGAGGAGACACTTGCCCAACCAGAGGCTAGGGCAGAGATGGTGTCAAGGACAGTCGCGCATGAGCTTGAGCAAACAGTCAGGGAAGCACCTCAGGAGGGCAAAGAGCACTTCCTAGCCCCCGGCGATGAGGAGGATGAGGAGGGTGACTCCACTGATGGACTCGTAGTAGAAATGTCCTAGCCAGACCCATCAGATGCAGTGGGAATAGTGTAGTGCTATGTGGAAGAGCTGGAGCATATGGGCAGATTGATGATTTGAGTGGGCCAGGTTTCTAGAGAACCCAAGGTCAACCGATCTCCTCTCGTGGGACAGGAAGTCCAACGCATCCGAGGATTTGTACAGATGGGGTGTGAGGCAGAGTTTACTCGGATATTCAGTGAGGGATGGCCAACAGGCGAGACTACTGCAATGTTGAGGGCATGGCGTGGTAGGCCACCATGGCTGGCAGGACGAGATGCTGGGGTTCTCGAGAATTTATACCATATTGAGCTCACATTCTGTGATGTTTTCTACCTTATGAAACGCCAGGTGTTCTCCACGGAGGTTGCAGTACCACGGAAGGTGGAAGCATATAGACTCTTACAAAGGATTAAGGAGGAGTCAGCCGCTCAAATGACAAACATTCAAAATGACTTGGCAGAACAGACCCGACTAGCTAGGGATAGGGGAGCCCAACTAGAGGTCTTGGAGACTCGGGTGCTTTCCTTGGAGGAGGAGGCACGTCAGAAAGAGGGGGCATGGGAGCGCCGAGTAAAAGAATTGGAAGACCAATTGGTAGCAAAGAGTACGGAGGCAGACAGGACTAAAGGCCAGTTGATGGAAGCAGCTCGTATGGTGAAGGCTGCCAGAGAGAGACAATTGCTAACCGACAGCTCCGCACACATACAGAGGAAGTGAGGCGACTACGGACAGAGCATTCTTCGACTACTCTAGCATCGTTCGTGGATCCAGGGACGTCCTCACTTCCCCCTCATTAAATTTGTATATTTTGTCATTCCCTTGGGTTGTTATGTCGTTTGGAAGACGACTTCTTTTTAGGGGGGATGATGTAAGTAGTATATCTTTACTTTTGTGTAGTCAACCGTAGTCGGCCTTGGTCATAGTTGGCCAATTGCTAATAAAACTATAGTTAGTAGGAATAATACATGTCATGTACTTTCGGGTAATCAAGTCTCGATTAATGATAATTGTTGTTATGAAACGTCATGTCAGTTGGTTACTTAACTACCACCGAATGTTATATGCACTCAGTTTGTTGTAGTCGGGAAGTGGTTATGTGTGTGAATAGTCAAGGTTGATAGCACTGTTGATACGTCTATGATTGTACATGGTGATATCACTGATAATGAATAAAGCTTTTGATGTTCAAACATGATATATTCCTATTCTATTGTTTAGTTCCATGTTCTGCATATGAATTAGTTTGCTCAGTAGTACGTAGTACTTGAATTACATTTCGTAGGGCAAACAAAAAGTGCAAGTTGCAAATGCTATTGGAAGAAGTGGAAACCATGTTAGCACCTCCAACTGTCTTGTTCAGTTGGTTGAACATAACAAAAAGATGGCCAAGGCAAAACGTCATCTTGAATTCTATGAAGGACTATTTGATTCCTCATAATGCTGAAAATAAATCAACGAGGGAGATGTACAATACCTTCACCACTCTTTATCAAAGTGTGAACATCTCCCATAAGATGCTGTTGAAGAATAGGCTCAATGCCACATGCATGAGTGACACAAACACAATAGCCACCTTCCTATTGAAGATCACAAAACTTCATGATCAACTTGCAACAATTGGGGTTAAAGTGGAGAATTAAGAGTTGGTACCCATAGCCTTAAATGGGTTCTCTCCATCTTGGGAACTGTTTGTTCAGGTGTTTGTGCTTGTAAAAAGCTTCCCACCTTTCCAAATCTTTGGGATGATTTTATCAAGGAATAAAACAGACTTGAAGCTGATTTAATCAAATTGGAAGCTATTCAAAAGTTGCAAGAAAGAATCCATGAAGGGTCAAAAAGAAAAACACTAAGCTACAAATTCTTCTCCACAAAATAAGAAGGAATTGAGCCATATCAAGTGTTTCAAGTGACAAATTTGGCCACTATGCTTCTTAGTGTCCTTAGAAGAAACAAGGGAAGGGCATGCAACAGCAACAGTAACAGTAGAAGCAATTTGCAGGGCATGCAAAACCTTCAGTTGTGGATGTACTTTCATCCTTGCTTCAGACTGCCTTCTCCATGGTTTTATTCTATTCCATTAACACCATTTCTAGTGTAGGGTAGTATGTGGACAGCAAGGCATCAAGACATATGACATTCAATAAGAAGGCTTTTAATAGACTTAAGGAGTAGAAGGCTGAAATTCAGATAGACTTGGTGATGATGCCACATATCTTGTTACTAGGACAAGAAATATTTTTTTCCACACGTTCTGGTGATATTTTTGACCTCCATGACTTTATGTTCCTAGATTAAAAAAGAATATGCTTCAGCTTCAACCATGACAAATTTGAAGTGTGTGATTGAATATGATAATCAACAAGTTATCATCAAAAATTGCAACCAATATCTTGGTCAAGTATTGAAAAGGTGCTCATCAACAAGATCTTTACAGGCTAATTGCTGATCCAATCAAGCAGACAACCTATTTAACAGTGACAAATGTGTGAGCTTTGGGACAAGAGATATGGCCCACTTGCACTTAGGAGCTCTACCTCTTTTGAAGGATATAGTGCATTGATTACCTAACTTAAAGATAGGAAAGGCTAGTGTATGCAAAGGATGTGCACTTGGCAAGCAAATCGTGACTATTTTTCCTAGCAATGAGCACAAATCAAAAGCAATTGTAGATCTAATCAATTCAGATGTTTGTGAACCTATGTCAGCAACTTCATGGCTGAAAATATTTATTATGCTTCCTTCATTGATGATTCTTCAAGAAAAAACTAGATTTATTATTAAGACCAAAGATGAGGTCTGTGGAAGTTTTCAAGACTTCAAAGCTCTTGTGGAGAATCAAACGGGTAGAAGGATTAAGGTGTTGAGATTTGACAATAGAGATAAGTATATCTACAAGGACTTTGATGCTTTTTGTAAAGATGCAGGGATCAAGAGGGAATTGTTGTGCCTTATAAAATTTAGCTTAATGGGGTTGCAGACAGGAAGAAAACTTCCATCATAGAAACTACTAAACCCATGATTCATGAGTTATATCTGCCCATGTTTCTTTGGGCTAAAGTATACAGTTGTACAATATACATATCGTACAAGTGTCCTTACAAAATGTTTTAAGGATAAAACTCTATAAGAAGCCTTCACTAGAAAGAAACCTGATGTTTCTCACTTTCAAGTGTTTGGAAGTTGTGTTTACACCCAAATGCCAGAAGAGAAACAGACCGAGTTTGAACCCTTTAGCCTGAAGGGTGTCATTGTGGAATGCAATGAGTCTTCCAAGGCTTACAAAATCTATCTTTTATCACAAACAAAGATAGTAGTGAATAGAAATGTTAAGTTTGATGAGGATGTTTGGTCATCTATGTCTCAGGAGCCTCCCATGGACGTTGAAGAAGCAAACTGCCTACTTTTCCAAGCTCTAATGTCATGTCCCCTTCTCAAGGTTGAAAGCTTTGGTCACTTTTTGGGGCCCAATTATTTCTTTGTTTGGGTGATTTTTGTGTTATTTTTTGAGACCATCTAAATAATACCTTTTTGGCTTATGTACTTAATTGTTAATAAAATAATTTTTTATTTATGTAAGTTTGGAGGGAAAGAACAAATTAAGGGCCCAATCAGTAATGCCAATAAAGGAAAAAGTTAGTGCCCTCCTCTAGCATCCATTATTTCATTTTCGAATAAGTTTTCAAATTTCAGCTCTCAAGGACAGAACCCCTTGGTGGCATGATCTAGAGGACGAAAACCCTCTTAAGATTGCTGAGTGGATTGAGGACGAAAACCTTCAATGTTTACTTTATTTTGTGGATGCAGTTTTCATAGGCAAATTGGCAAAATTGTGATCATCTCCTTTGTAAATGTAACCAAATCTCAATCAGACTAGGAGCCTAAAAACTAAGGAAATTCTAAGTGTAAGAATTCTACTTAAAATTCTAAGTCAGATATATTTTCACTAATGCTGAATGTGCTGATTGCAGAACATTAATAATTTCGATGTTTGCATATCAATGATGGAACAATGTTAAATACCTTTGGAGACGCGTCTCATGAGAGGACGTGTCTCCACAAGTGGAGACATGTCTGCTCATGGGACGTGTCCCTTTGGGCGTGCGGGTCTCAAAGACAACCGACTAACACTCGGTTTAACAAACTTAATACATATGCCCTCACATACATGGCGGATATATATTATATGAGTTCTGATTTTATTCAATGCAGAATTTGATCATCATTTTATCATTTCGAATTTATGCATGCTTATAAATTTGTTTTACTTATTTTCCATAAATATGTTTAAGGATTAAATTCGATCACATATAAATGATGATGATGCTATTTAGCAGTCATCATTTATATCTGACCGAAGCTATATCCCATTAACACTCCCTCTTAGCTAGGGAAGATATTTCAAATCAAATAAGTGGAGATATCACCTTCACACGTGATATCGAAGATATGATATGTTTTCTCAATATTGTCAAGTCACATGACATTCTTCATAACACATCTTCATTATGGTATGTGCACTGACATCAAGTCACATGATGTCTACCATAATTCATGGCATATCCACGGATATATAATTATCCACCATGATTATCTCTTAAGGATGACAATGATCTTCAAATGATATCAAGTCCTATGATATTCATCAAAAGTGTCCAAGAGATACTATCATGACATGTCCACAGATATCAAGTCACATGATATCTATCATGATAGTTCAACTCATCATTGTAGAGTCATCACTTTACAATGTCAAATACAAGTGTTCATTATTAGAAAGATTGTCACCTTTCAATAATGTACACAGGGGGAGTAGGCCCATAAGGTCATGGAGTCACACACATGACAAAAGAGTTTACACATTAAACATCTTTATATATTAGTACAATTTTATAAACAATTTGTATTTCAAACATAAATAACAAATTACATTTCAACCATACCAAGTTTCTTCCTAAAGTGCTCTACCTTGATTCGGGAGAGAGGCTTGGTGAGAATGTATACAGTTTGATCATTTGTACTAACATACTCCAACTGGATCACATTCCTTTCTAACATATCTCTTACATAATGATAGGGGATCTCAATGTGCTTAGATCTATCATGGAAGACAGGATTTACAGGGAGTTTGATGCAACTCTGATTATCACAATGAATAATTGTAGGATTCAAGGGCTCACCAAAGAGTCCCACAAGCAATTTACGAAGCCAAACTGCTTCTCTTGCTCCCATAGAGGCTGCAATGTATTTAGCTTCTGTTGAGCTCTGTGCAACTGAAGAGTATTTTCTGCAAATCCAGGAGATCATAGCCAATCCTAAACTGAAGCAACATCCTAATGTTCTTTTTCGATCGGTTACACTTCCAACCCAATCTGAATCAGAGTACCCATGTAGATCTAGTTGGTCATTTTTGTAAAGAAGACCATATCCAATAGTGCCTTGAAGATATCTCAAAATATGTTTCACAGCCATTAGGTGAATTTCCTTTGGCTCACACATGAATTGATTACCTTGAAGTAGAGATTGGAGTCAGCATCATTCTTGGAAAATCCTAGTCCCAAGAGATAGCTGTCAATCCTTTCATACCAGACCCTGGGAGCCTGTTTAAGTCCATAGAGGGCTTTCTTCAGTCTACACACATGTGAGTCAAGTTTATGTATCACAAAACCTTCAGGCTGTTCTAGATAGACTTCCTCTTCAATGGTTCCATTCAGGAAGGCAGTTTTCACATCCATTTGATGGATCTTCCACTGCAGCAATGGCTAACACTGCTCTTATCAAAGTGTAGCGGGCAACAGGTGCAAATGTTTCTTCATAATCAATGCCTTCCTTTTGAGAAAAAACCTCTTGCCACAAAACATGCTTTATGTTTTTCTACACTGCCATCAGCAGCATGCTTGATTTTGAAGAGCCATTTGGAAGAGATAACAGATTTCTCTTTCGGTCTAAGCAATGTATCCCATACATCATTCTTTAGAATGGAGTGATATTCCTCCGTCATTGCATCCTTCCATGCTTGATGTCTGAAGGCTTCTGTAACAGTGATAGGTTCTGAGTTTATGATGTTGTTCATTAGAGCAACATAGCTAGAGAACCGTTTGGGTCTTTTACTTTCCCTGAATGTTCCTCTGGGTGTTGCATGATCCTCGGCTTCTTTGATCATCTTTCTAGCCCAAAGTGGCCTCTTTCTGCCGTTGTCATTTGTATTCTCATATGAAGTAGAAGGTAGTTCATGTGGCATTTCCTCAGGATGCTCCCTCTGAATCTCAGGAGCAGATTCCATTTCAGGTGCTCTATGGGAATAGGTATCTATCTCACTAGAACTTCTTGCCCTCTTGAATGCAATGTCTTCTTCAAAGATGACATCTCTGCTCAATTCAATTTGTTTCTGCCCGGGTATGAATATCCTGTAGGCTTTGGAGGTTTCACTATAACCCACAAATACCCCCTTCTTTCTGGAAGGTTCTAATTTGAATCTCTTCTCTTTGGGCACATGAATATAGACAAGACAGCCAAAAATCCTAAAATGACTAATGTCAGGTTTTATGCCAGTAAAGGCTTCTTCAAGAGTTTTGTTATCAAGATGAGAATGAGGACATCTATTTTGGATATAGACTGCAGTCCTAAAGGCTTTTGCCCAGAAAGAAGTTTCAATGTTTTGGTCAAGCAACATTGCCTTAGCAGCTTCTACAATGGTTCTATTTTTTCTTTCAACAACCCCATTTTGTTGAGGGTTGTAGGCAACTGTGAACTCCCTCTTAATTCCAGCACTCATGTAGAATTCCTTAAAAATTTCAGAGGTGTATTATTTCCCATTGTCTGTCCTTTAAGGTTTTTATTTTCTTCCCGGAGAAGTTTTCTGTAAGGCTTTTGAACTCTTTAAACCTTTTGAGGATTTCTATTGACTCTTTACACTTAAGGAAATAGATCCAGGTTTTCCTAGAGAAGTCATCTATAAATATGACATAGTATAGAAATCCTGCTTTAGAGGGTACAGACATTGGTCCACATAAGTCTGAGTGAACCAGTTCTAACACATTTAGGGTTTTGCTCAAACTATTGGGAAAGGATCCCTTTGTATTCTTTCCTAAGGCACAACCTTTACAAGTTCCTT
>VDFB02239351.1:0-15647 GCA_007258455.2 Sequoia sempervirens | reverse complement strand
TTATCTCTCAGTATTTCCAAACTTTTCACCTTTCATCAATAGAATATAAATGAATGCAAATAAGCAGAACAAACTTAGCTATAACTCTTTCACTTGCAGCCAATGCTTAGACATAGAACACCCCGAACAAATTACTTCATACTCTGTCTCTCTCCTAATATTTATAGCCGCTCATTGAAGATGAAAGGACTATTTAGTTGAATTTATTTGAATACTTGTTCACATGAAGATGCTCATTGAGACTTAAGTTGTACGAGTGCATTTTTATATTTATATTTTGTTAGATTGATATATATATATATATATTTATGTTATTTAAAGAGAGAATAGTCTAGTTAATAATTGGTTATCATAGAAAGTATTTCTTATAATTAGTAGTGTTGTTAGGATAAATTGAACCATTAGTAAACTAATGTTTCAGAGGGAATTGACTTAATTGCTTATTTAGATTATTAGAAGCCTTGATTAAATGAATGAACTTCTTGCAGTAATTATAGAAAGTTGTTTATGTCTAAAGCAAATGAACTCTTTTGTTTGAGAGTATTAATTGATTTTGAGAACTATGAAATTTAGTTACTTAAGTCGGGTAATGAAGGGAAAATTATTTAAATAAATTTTTTCTTGAATTGAGACTTCCTTTTTAATTATTTCTCTTGAATTGATTAGGGAAAATGATTAATTAGTTTCAGGGGAGTGATTTCAATATTAGAAGCTAAAAATATAAATAGGTTGGATATTGGTTGAGGTGATATATAATTAAAGGATCTTGTTTTGAATAAATAAAGTTATTAATTGTTGGTATGAAATCTTGCCTCGTAGTTAGTCATCATTTATTAAGGATGGTGAAGTATAGAATCCTCACATTTGTTACTTTAAGAGGAAACATATGTTCTTTTAGAATATTATTAATCATTGTATCTAATTTAGATTGGAAGGTAGGTTAAAAATTTTACCTTGAGTTTTATTTTAATATAATGAAAATTAAAATATGAAGTATATATTGACTTTTTCTTATATGTTCTCTTATTTGGTGATTTAATTTTATAGTACTGATTTCGTGATATTTTTTAATTCTTTTATGTTCCCTTTAGTTTATGAATTCAATAAGTATTATCTTAATATCTAACTCCTTGTATCTTATAAAAATTTATTAGGAACAATGATTCTCTTATTTGTATATTCTAATTAAGTAATTGTTGAGTATCGTGTAATGGGTGTTTGTACTGAAATTTTATTGAATTGTGTATCCTTGGCCATGATTAAGTATTATAGTAAACACTATTTGACTTCATTATGGTAGTTTTATAAATTTGAATCAACGAAATAAATTATTCCTTGAATTGAGTGTTATCATGTAGATAAGTTTTAAAATTGTCCCTTGAACTGAGTTTTTCATTCTTAATTATTTCTTTTGGATTGTTAGTTAGTCTTTATGTCAATCTGAGTTTCTATTAAATGAGGTTCTTATATGGATAGTTATTTAGAACCTTGAGATTGTAATTGTTTTGTTATTGAGTAGGTTGGTTTTTATTTGGGAATGTAAATGGATTATTGTTGTCATGTTGCTGGATTTTATGAAGGTGGGATTAATGCATTCACCTATATGGGATTCTCAGAGGAGAAAAGTCTGAGGTCTCCCATGGAATGCCTAGCTGGTGGCTTTGGTTTCCATTAAGGATTTCGCTGAATTAAAGGTTGATTTTCAAGGCCTTCCCATTTGAGGTGACACCATTATTGATTTGTGGATGGGTCTTGATGAACCTTCCCTTTTTATGGCTTTTTGATTTACTCTCATAATTGATGAAATTTTATCCTTGTGTTGGAATTATTGGAGAAAACTCTTGATGCTTCGCTTTCATCAACTTTGTTTGTGGTTTTCATTCTTCCTCAAGCCCAGAGGCTTCTGAGATGATTGATGCCAATTGATGTTCTCTCTCTTGCGTGCCCTTTGATGCGGCAAGTGTTTTGGTATCAGGATTTTGAAAGGGTTGTACGAGAATTGTTGAGACTTTGATTATGTGTTTATAGCGAGATGGGTAATGCCTCGCATGCTTCTCTATTGTGATCTAATGTTCTTGTTATGTTGTACAACCCTTGGTTTCTTGGTTTTTATGTTGTTGGGTCTCTAGGAAGAGTGGCTCCTCGTGGGGGTCGGCGCCCCATTTAAGGGGAAGGGCACGGGATAACCCAATGCAGTGAGTTAGTAAACAAGTGAAAATCTAATAATTAACTTAGAGGGTTGGGTAGTAATATCATTACAAGATTAAAAAAAATGGATGCCTCGCTCTCTATTAGTGCTTCCGTAGATTAATGGAAGGCTGAGAAGGTCATGGTTGGCAAGGTCAACCCCGCCCTCACGAGGTCTACGGCTCCACACAGAGTTGACCCCATGGTGGCTCTGCCACCAAGCAGGAGGAAGGCCAGGATATCCATAGATACGGGGCTGGCACCTCAGCTTTGAGGAAGGGCCGTGATAACCCATGGCTATGCGATGACACTCTCCCCTAGTTGCCCATGTATTTTACTTTATTGTGTTCCTCTGGAAGTAGGTTATGGGAGTTGGTTTAGATTGTTGATATATGGATTTATATTGAGTTGTGAATATTGCCTTGATGCATCTTTGGTGTATTTTGTGGTCTTGTATGATCTCATTGATATTTGATTTATGACCTTGTACTTTTATGGTACTGTGTTATGATATTGTTTAATTGCAATTTGGGATTGTATTATGTTTATTAATTCAGTTTAATTTGGAAGTATTTCATGATCATCTTGTGGTTACTTGTTTATTGGTCATTACTTTGATTTATGTGATGAGATTTATGATTTTAAGTTATTTTAATGACTCTTGGATGTTGTTGATTATGTCTTCGTATTTCTTGAGTTTTATGATACTTTTGTATGGCGTTGAGTCTCTTGTGGTTCCCTGTTTGGATGTTCTTGGTTGTGGTATTTTTCTTGTTAGCTCCTCAGCACGGGGGGTGGGTCTTCGGACTCACATGGTCGGGTGGAACGTGCTAAGCACCCCATTGGGTCCCCAATCGAGGATCGAGAGGTGCGGATTGGTGCGGTTGCAACGACTCCAAAGTTGTACTTGTCTTGGAGCTAGTTATGATGCTTTGTATTCATCTCTTCTTTTGTATCATTGTACTTCTTAATCATTGTACTGTAATGTAATGTTAAACCCAATGTGGTTATTGGCCATGGTAGTTATTATTGTGTTGAGTTAATTATGTATATGTTGTATTTACTCATATGGTTTCTTATCATTGCTTTATCATGCATGTGTTCTATTTTGTTAATGTTTAATTTCATAGGATTATCTTTGATTTTATTCTTTATTGTCATTGTGTGATCTCGGCCTTCGTGAATGACTTTTGTGTACCCCAAGGGATGTATGCGTTAGTGAATCTATTTAAATGAAATTCATGTTATGATTTAATGTGTATTACATGTATGTTATGTTTACTTTAAAAAAAAAAATTGTGCTGTGATTATTGTTTAATAGTCCTTTGGGGTTCACACCCATCGGGCATTACATGCACAAAATAAAGTCAGTTATGAATTAAAAAAGGTACATTGATGTTTACAATAACCACTCCATGCAAGTGGCTTAAAGCTTCTAGTGCATTCTATTTACATGTATACATAAACATTTAATGGTGCACAATGTCACATAATTTAAAACATTATAAATAGTTAATGGTCCACATTCTGACGTAATACAAATCATTGAACAGCTTTATAAGCTATGAGTTGCACAATCACCCACACATCCCTTGATATCTTCATGCATTAACTCCATCAACTTTTGGTACCTGCATAAACAGTTAATGGTGTAAGGCTCCCTAATATACCAAAAAACATAGTATAATTCATATATCTGACTGAATTTAATAGAGCCACCTACTTTTATAATTAAACCAAATATAAAATTGATTTCCTAAAGGCCACGGAAAAACTAAGGCATAGATGGCCACTACAAAATGAAATGACAGATTGTTTCCCACAAAAAATTCAAATTTGAAACTCACCCACCACAATTCAATGCATTCAATTTACCAATTCAAATGAAGTTTTAAGAGGGAATTTCCACAGTAATTTTCATTACGAATTCTCCCCTGCTTTCACTGAATATCCTCTGCAGACTTCAGAGCTTACTAAGGCAACTTCTGCACATTCCTCTTAAAAGGGAGCTTATTCAGGTCAGTACACCCAGAATAAGTAAATTCATGTTTTTATTTATCGGTATACTAGATTTACATTTATGTTGTCTGTTTCATTATTCAATATTCTCTTTTATATTTATGTACTTAGTGTTTACATTATTTTCAGCCTCTTTGTTTTACATTTATGTTGTTTGTTTCAATATTCATTGTTAATCTAGAATCATGGTTAATCTTTTCTATTTAAGTACTCACTGGTTACATTTTTTTGAGCCATACTATTCTACATTTTTGTTCGTTTCATTATTAAATACTCTTTTATATTTATTAGGCATAATATTTTATTTATTCAATATATTTAGTTTTTACATTATTAATAGGCTTAATGTTTACATTCATGTTGTCTGTTTGATTGTTCAATATAATCTTTTATATTTATGTACTCAATGTTTACATTAATTTCAAGCATACAAATAATTCTTCTTTCACTCAGCTATTCAACTTAGCATTATTTAATCATATCATAGTTGCATTATATTTATATTTATGTACTCAATGTTTACATTATTTTCAAGCATACCAATAATTTTGCTTTCAGTCAGTTGTTCAACTTAGCATTATCCATTATTTAATCATATCGTAGTTACATTTTTTTCACCTACATTCATCATAAATCAAAGATTATAATAGCAGCATTATACCATACATCAAATATAATAACATCAGCATTAACCATTTTTTAATCATATCATAGTTATATTCTAAATCTGTCTTTAATAATGGCTAGGGTTTCATCATAGCAGATTGTCTATATTTATAAATATATATATATAATATATATATATATAATCTAATAAGAATGTGTAGGGTTTCATCAAAGTAGATTGTATATATATATATATAATCTGATATGAATTTGTAGGGTTTCATCATAGCAGACTGTATAGATATATATATAACAATATGGTAAGAATTTGGTGTTTGATTGCATTTTGGAATCTTTAAAAATCATTTATGTGTATGGCATGAAGGTTTTGACTGTAATCATTTCTATTTACATGTGACTTCCAACTGGTAGAAAAATGATCCCTCGTGAATTATTTTGTCTTATTCTATGATATTCTTATCAGATTGTAGACATACATACATATATATATATAGTCATGCCATGTACGGTTTCCTCATATCAAGCCATGTAGATTTTACATGTGACCAGTACAAATTTGAGCCACCTCTCTCACCTGCAAGATTGTTTGTTCAATAATGGATTTTTGTTGGGTTCGATGGTATTTGATTGCATTTTGGCATCTTTAAAAATCATTTCTGTGTATGGCATGAAGGCTTTGACTATCTTATTCTATCTTATTTTGTCTATGCCGTCGACTTTTTGACTGCTATGCCTTTTTTGACATTATTCTATGAAGTAATCAAATGTAATGTGATTTAAATAGAACATTGACGGAATTTTCACCAATTATCATCATGAAATTTATTGGGTATATAATAAGATACTTAATCTTCAAAGATTTTTTCATTTAATCTTATATGGAGTTGTAGAAAACGTCTCCACCTCTTAATAACATTATGTTTCCATAGTCCATGACCATTACTAATCAATATTTCTGGATAAAACTTTGTGCAATTTTTTTCCATCAACGTTTTGGATCATGGAAATCTTGATCCAAATGACATGGACTCCTTTACATATGTAATCGATGGGTGGTATATATCTATATAAGACTGTACATATGTAATCGGGATATATATATATATTATTATATATACATATATGTATATATATATATATATATATATATATATGTATATATACATATATGTATATATATGTATATATATATATATTTGTATATATATATATATATAAGGTATGTTATATATATACATATATATATGTATATGTATATATATATGTATATGTATATATATATGTATATATGTATATATGTATATATATATATGTATAATCTGATATAGATAATAATGGTGAAAATGAGGAAGAAAACCATAGGAGATGAAGACTCTAAGGCTTAAAGCTACCCAGCAACCCACGGTTAAGTTAACACGTATGTGTGGTTTCATGAAGGCTTAAGGGGTACATGGTTAACTCATATGCATGGTTTGATGAAGGAATATGAGGCACAAGGAGAACATTTTAATGTTATGAGCTTGATGGTAAAGGGACCACCTCCTAACAGACCCACGTGATATTTTGATGGGGAATTCCTGCATTCAAACGTAACTTGAAATAGGTGAAATGATATTTGGTAATAAGCAATTTTTCATTCAACACACCATTGTTTGGAAGGAAAATACAAATGTGAAATTCAATCACAACAATTCAATGCATTCAATATACACATTGTAATGATTTTATAAGAGGCAATTTCCAGTGTCATTTTCACTACGAATTTGCATATGCTTTCACAACATATCCTCTACAAAACTCAGGCATAGATGGTCACTACAAAATGAAATGACAGATTGTTTCCCATAAAAAATTCAAATTTGAAACTCACCCACCACAATTCAATCAACCCATTCGAATGATTTTTTAAGAGGGAATTCTCATATACTAAGTCTCCACCCCTCTTCACCTGCAAGATTGCTTTTTTAACAGTGGGTTTTTTTGGGCGTCGTTAATGTTTGAGTGCTATGATTTCTGTTGACATTATTCTATGAATTAATCTCAAGTTATTCTTTGTTGCACTAACAAGTTATTCAATTTTTACTATCCGTGCAGGTTAACTATAAAATTATGGCACTTGCTAGAAGGACTACAAGGGTTGTAGGAAGAGGAAAATATGTAATTAGAGTAACTTGTGGGGTGCACTTCATTGAAACACAGCCTGATCAAGAAGTTCATTCAAATCCCAGCCCATGAGATGTTCCTGACTCTACAGATGAAGCCACCAACACAACAGAAGCTGAACTTCCTGTTCAGCCAAATGTTCAACCTATTGTTCAACTGCCCTCACCTATACCCATTAGGAAGTGGACATATGCTGATATGGAAGGAGCAGTTAAGAGTGTTGAAGAAAACAACATGTCAATCAGGGCAGCAGCAATCAAGTGGGGTATGCCACCTAGCAATTTGAGAGCATGGCTATTAGGACAAACCACCACAAAGTGGAGGGGTCCATGTACAATTTTAACTGAAGAGGAGGAGACTGAAGTTGTCGAATGGTGCAAGGACATGGCAAGATTGGGCCACGGACTGCAAATAAATCAACTACAAGCCACTGTTTCCCAATAAACGGGGGTAGTACTCAGTACTCGTAACATTCCCACATCAAATCATCCTTACAATATTGCATGCACAATAATAAGAGTTTTGACTGGAGCATTAAAATCCACAATGTTTTGATCCTTGGTATGAAGCTGAAAATAATAGTGTGTATTACATATGATGGCACCATATATGGCAGAGTGCAATAGAATGGACATATATATACATATATATGTATATGTATACATGTATATCTATATGCATATACATGTACATCTATATAAATATACATATATTTAGTGACAACCGTTGCACGAATTTATTTGACAATGTGTATTGTACAAATACTTCGTGCCACGACTTTCAATAAATATATGTATATCTATATAAATATACATGTCTATGTATATACATATACATTCATACATACATATGCATATACATGTGTATATATATTTGTATATACATATACATGTACATGTATATGTAAATGTATATACAAATATGTAATCTAATTATTGAAACTCATAAAATAAGTGGAAAATAATGTATCGTTGAAAATAATGTAGACACTGAGTTCATAAATATAAAAGAGTATATTGAACAATGAAATAGACAACATAAATGTAAATCCGGTATACTGATAAATAAAAACATGAATTTACTTATTCTGAGTGTACCAACATGAATAAGCTTCCTTTTAAGAGGAATGTGCAGAAGTTGCCTTAGTAAGCTCTGAAGTCTGCAGAGGATATTCAGTGAAAGCAGGGGGAATTCGTAATGAAAATGACAGTGGGAATTCCCTCTTAAAAAATCATTCGAATGGGTAAATTGAAATGTGGTGGGTGAGTTTCAAATTTGAATTTTTTGTGGAAAACAATCTGTCATTTCATTTTGTAGTGGCCATCTATGCCTAAGTTTTGTAGAGGATATGCTATGAAAGCATATGCAAATTCGTAGTGAAAATGACACTGGAAATTGCCTCTTATAAAATCATTACAATGTGTATATTGAATGCATTGAATTGTGGTGATTGACTTTCACATTTGAATTTTCCTGCCAAACAATGTGTGTTGAATGAAAAATTGCCTATTACCAATTATCATTTCACCTATTTCAAGTTACGTTTGTATGGGGGCCCCATCAAAATATCACGTGGATCCGTTAGGAGGTGGTCCCTTTACCATCAACCTCATCACATTAAAATGTTCTCCATGTGCCCCATATTCCTTCATCAAACCATGCATATGAGTTAACCACATACCCCTTAAGCCTTCATCAAACCACGCGTACATGTTAACTTAACCATAGGTTGCTGAGTAGCTTTAAGCCCTAAAGTGTTCATCTCTTGCGGTTTCCTTCCTCATTTACACCATTATTATCCATATAAGATTATACATATATATATACATACATATATACATACATATATATGTATGTATACATCTATACATACATATATATGTATATATATATATACATACATATATATGTATGTATATATGTATACATACATATATATGTATGTATATATATATATATATCAGATTACATATGTACAGTCTTATATAGATATAGGTATACCACCCATCAGATTATACATATTTTAGAATTCAATTCTCCAAATTGTTTTTATTATATGATTTAGATTTCATATACATGGTTATGACTACAATTATATGCATAAATTAAACCATTTAGTGGATTAGATGACTAGTGAGTTGGTTAAAGATTTTTGGGAAGAGTTAAAGGGTTAAGTACTCTACTGTATACATAGTGGCAGCCATTTCAACTTGGACATTATTTGCTTAATTTCATCTGGTCGGTCCATTTGCTTAGTCTGGTGAGATGAAATGAGTTACTTTTTCCTTATATCGTTGTTTAATTGTTTCTCCATGTAATACATTTTAATTTGGTTTCATGTGAATAAATTTTGAGGGTGCCCTTGTTTGAGTAATTATGCCAAGAGTTGTAACTACAGTGGCAGTAGGGAAGTATTTTGACCATAAAATATATATTATGTGAAACTATTGAAAAGTAACATATAATAGTTTACTAGACTTTTCACAGTAAAACCAAATTAAAAAATTACACAAGTTTTAGAGTTCAACATGCAACCATCAGAATTCTGGATTTATAATTGTGGAAATTTCTGAGAAAATTCATTTGTTATAGAGTCCTCATAGTCTACATTGCTAGTTTCGTCTATGTAAGGAAGAGATCTGTTTTTATGGAAGCTTCTTTATTAGATAACAATGTAGTGGTCTAGAAAAACTAAAGCAGTTTCAATGAAAATTATCTGGTTCACTTGATGAAGAAAAAGATCTTTTGAAATTTTAACATGCTCCACTTCATTAGAAAACAATGGTATGTTAACATTATTTATTTCCCTCCTCTCATCTGGTGGATTACTCAAAGGAGGTATACCTAGATTACATTAATTAGCATTGTTTAAGGCTAAATCTGAAAGCTTACTGCACTGCTTAACCTGTTAAACTATTGCCAAGTGGCAGCATGAGTTTGGTCCAAAATTTTATTTAATTTTCTCTCAAATATTTACCAATAATTTAAGATACAATTTTCTGGGAAACTGTGGACTATTCTGTTTAGATCTCTAAGTCATTGTTGGTCCATCCAAAATGAAATTAGAAACAAATATTTGGATAAAGTGGATTGTTCTGATGTTGCAATGTAACTGTGTAAGTGAGAAACAAGTAATATGATGTCTACCAATCAACCAAATTAGACCAGATTTAATCAAAACCCAAGTGAGTGCTACCAAAGGAGAATAATCATTTGAAGTGGTTCATATTGTGGATGATGGGGCTTGTGACTCATGATTTTATGGAATGGTATTAGCAGGCCTTAAATCAAAACCTCAAGCCATGAGGCGTAATGATTTCTCATCATTATCACTTATACAGTGGGATCGAGGAAGGATGGGAAAAACAATGCAATTAATGAAAGGGTCAAAAGGAGACATTGACATGGAGACCTATGCAAAGTTTGGGAAGGTAAACGGTTTGGAGAAGGGACAATCAAGCGGTCTGAGGAAGGTCAAGAGCTTCCAGACTGGCGAGAGGGGATTTTAGAATAATGTCAACAGAAATCATAGCGCTCAAACATTGACGACACCCAGAAAAACCATTGTTGAAAAAGCAATCTTGCAGGTGAAGAGAGGTGGAGACATTTTCTACAGCTCCATATAAATTAAGTGGTAGCACTCACCTGGGTTTTGATTAAATTTTTAAATTTCATATAATAATTCACGAGGGTTCACTTGTCTACCAGTCGCCAGTCACATGTAAATAGAAATGATTACAGTCAAACCCTTAATGGCATACAAAGAAATGAGTTTTAAAAATGCCAGAATGCACTCAAACACCGTCGAACCCAACAAAATTCCACTATTAAACAAGCAATCTTGCAAGTGAAGAGAAGTGGAGACGTTTTATGTAGCTCCATATAAGATAAAATGAAAAAATATTTGAAGATTAAGTATCTTATTATATACCCAGTAAATTTCATGATCATACTTGGTCAAAATTTCATCAATGTCCTGTTTAAATCACATTACATGTGATTACTTCATAGAATAATGTCAAAAAAAGGCATAGCAGTCAAAAATTCGATGACGTAGACAGAATAATTCATGAGGGTTCATTTTTCTACCAGTCAGCAGTCACATGTAAATAAAAATGATTACATTCAAACCCTTCATGCCATACACATAAATGATTTTTAAAGACGCCAAAATGCACTCAAACACCATCAAACCCAACAAAATTCCATTGTTAAACAAGCAATCTTGTAGGTGAAGAGAGGTGGAGACGTTACCTGCAGCTGAAGGTCGTCGCCATGGTTGTTGAGCCAAAGTCGGTGGCGGGAGAGAGGAACCGTGGTCGCGGCGAGGAACATTCTGGAAGGAAACCGCAGGAGATGAAGATTTTAGGGCTTAAAGCTGCCCAACAACCCGCAGTTAAGTTAACATGTACGCGTGGTTTGATGAAGGCTTAAGGGGTACGTGGTTAACTCATATGCATGGTTTGATGAAGGAATATGGGGCACGTGGAGAACATTTTAATGTGATGAGGTTGATGGTAAAGGGAACACCTCCTAACGGACCCACATGATATTTTGATGGGGGCCCCATACAAACGTGACTTGAAATAGGTGAAATGATAATTGGTAATAGGCAATTTTTTAATTTTTTTTTGGATTTGTAATGAACGGGTATAGGCGAAATAGTGAAGATGTAGGGGACAGAGGTAAAAAAACCCCTTTTTGACCACCTTTCACTTTACGACTTCAACAAGACGTGTTTGAAATACCCAAAAGCCATTTTTTTCTTTTTAAGGTCCTCATTCGATTACAAAGAAGCCCAAAAAGAAAATTGAAATCGGGCCTATTTTGCACTCTACACAAATGCGCGAAGTTAGCCTTGATGGCCACTGGTACATTTCCCCTAGTTGATGATTAAATTTCCCCATTAATACTTGCTGATGGGGGATGACCTGGGCCCACTTGGTTTCCCCTTGCGGTAGGCTATGAATAGGCGTTAAAATCAAAACTGGGCTGACAGTTCCCAATTCTACCATACGTTTATATCATGGATGGATGTCGATGGATGCCAGCCCCCTTACCATGCCATTTTGGGGGTTGGATAGCCTTTTCCATCCCCTCTTACCGATAAAAAATATCAATATAGATATTTGTTAACAATATGAATATGGTTTAAATTATAAATAAAATATTATCATCATGAATTTATAATAATAAAAAAAATTGGTTTATTGTGTTGTGATGTAATGGTAATAGGATGCTTTCAAAAGTGAGTGGCCAAGGTTTAAATCTCACTTCATGTTAAGATACCCTACTAGGGTCAATAAAATCACTTACTAATAAGACAATATTATAATATAGTTCAATTTATAGGAAAATTGAAATGCTTAATCACCCATCCTAGGATAGGTGACATGAATAAGTTAGGGTTGGGTAATGTCCTTGGTTGCCCTCATCAAAAATTATATATAAATATGAATTTTTAAAATCCAAGATTTGGTCAAATTTTAATCATATATATTAAGGTCTTACTAGGTGCCATAAATATGTAACCACATATTTAAGATATAAACTTCATTTGCAACATGCTAGTTTTCCATATCCATTTTAAATATACAATGATCAATTAAAATATTAGTTGAATAACCCCAAAGAAAAAAGCCCCATTCTTCACAACTATATAGATCTTTCACACTATTGTCTTTTTTTCTTAAATTAACTTTCAAAGTTCTTAGAAAACACAATTAAGTACTACTAATAAAATTACAAGAAGTTTGGTTTGATGTTGAATGTTGATAAAATTAAAATCCAAAAATTATTTTCACATTAAATAATTGAAATAGTATAAAAACTCAATCTTGTTAATCTCTATGCAATTTTGTTTTTAAAACTTACATCTAAATATCAAAATCATGGTTTGTAATTAAAATTATGACTTGCAACCTCTAAAGGTAGTTCATTCTTAACATTCTTAAGTTTTTATCTATAATAAACTTAATGAAAACCTTAATTAAGAATGTCTAACACTAGAAAGTTGATAATGGATTGAAAAGTTATTGTACACAATAACAAAATAAAAATATTAATCTCTATCCTTGAAACAAATGATCCTCTATTAACTTGACATTTAGGTTGGTTATATTTGCAACTCATTAAACTTTATAAAATTATATAAAAATGATACATTATGTAAAACTTAAATATCAATAACCAATCACCTTCCTTATCACATACCTTCTTTTATATACTCATAATTTTCTTCATAAAATTAGTGCCAAATTTTGTAAGACAATTAAAAGTTTGTTATATTAAAAACTAATATTAGGGCAACACTCGTGTAAGACTCCAATATTAACAACCACCCACCTTTGTTAATATAAGCAATAATATTAGAGCAACACTCTGTATCACTATCACTAAACAAAAAAAAACTCATGTATCACATGCTCATATTTTCTCAATAAGGTTAATGTCATATTTTTCTCAAACTAAAGGCCCTGCAAATTTTAGTAATGCTATTATATAGCAACACTTATCTTGCTTGAACAAAGAGGTTACATTCAAATACCACCCTATTATAAATCACATATTATAGATGATATGTCAAATTGATAATTATTTTTATGATCTAAAAAACTTGTATGGTTGGTTATGTTGACTAGGGCTCCCATGTTTAAATCTATTTATTCTTTTTTCTTTTTTAATTTTTTCTAAAATCAACTTGTTTTTCAGACAATACTTGGGCCTCTAATGTTAAAAGTGCTATACCAAAAGATAAAAAAGTATATTTTCCATTTACTTTACATCCTTTTAACTTAAGGGTAAGATCATATTTTTTAACACGCTATAAGATTCAATTTCTTACTAATACCTTTGACTCATTATACTTCAATTAGAACACTTTTCTAAACAACTATAACATTGAAATGCTTGTTGATGTTATTATACCTTTTGACTCCAATCATAATACTTTTCTAAACAACTATATTATTGAACTGCTAATTGATGTCATTATCTAATTGTTCACTGGCAAATTATGGACAACAACCTTATCTTGAATAAAGATCAATATTTTGAAAACTAAAACTATCATCCTTGAATGTTTTAGACATAAACACACTTACAAAATCTTAATTCACTTTCAATTTGTTTCAAAACCTTCATTTCATACAAAACCAATATTTTAGAAGCTAAAAATTACATTACTAGGTTCCTTTCATAAAAAGACGACATTTCAAAAAATTAACCTTAAATTTCTCTTAAACATCTAGACAAGGCTGATCGCATATCATTTTTTCCTTCAATTATTTTCAAATTTATTTATTCTTTTGGTCAAGACCAACCTTAAATATTTCCTTGAAATGCACAGATATTATTAACTATCTTACCTTAAAGACTATCTGACCTTAATTGTTTTCGTTTGCTTAAATTGATTTTTATATCTTTTTAAAACCTTTCTTGCCTTCCATAAATAATAATAAAAACGGAAGAAGCAAAAAATACAGAATTGGTTGATGTAGATTTTCTTAGTTGGACATTGGGAAAAGAGGAGGTAAATATTAGGCAATGGGAAAAGTACTCGCATGATCAAATTAGTATTGGTATTGAAAGCTCATTTAAGATACAGCCTACCATTTGCCATTAGAATGGTACTAACATATCAACTTACCATTCCAAAATATAGATATTTTTTCCCAAATATAACTTTCATTGTCAGATATTGAGTAATGAAATTGATTATGCAATAAAGTTGCACCAGCACTTCTTTTAAATTTTTGTACCGAACTCCTTTTTAATCTTCACAGTGAAGCCTGCTGCCCATTTCCATTTTCGCTGCATCACTTTCCATTGGAGAAATTTCATTCTGGAGACAAGTGATCCTCCTCCACTATTTGGACCTTTCTTTTGGCTGAACAAGGTTTAACTACGTTTCGAGGCAATTACTAAATCGCTCTTTTATTTTTTCCGCTTCTTTTCAGCGAGTATGATTAAGAAAATTATTTTTCTATTGATCATTTCTCTTTTTTTCTCCTTACAGCATGGATTTTTCCAAGTTAACACTTATAGATGGAGTGGCCATGTTCATCCCTCCTATCATCTATCGGCAAATGTCGCCGCCATCTAATTCATCAGGAAAAGAGAAAATCAATGAACCATCTAACAATACTAACTCTACATCAAAAAAATGTCAGAGAGAAGAGAAGGCAGTGAAAGGAAAGGACGGAAAAAAAATTGAAAGTGAGAAAAGCAAGAAATAGAAGGTTGTGCCTGATACATAGCCAAAAACAAAAGATGCACCTTCCAGAGAAGAAAAATGTGCCTCAAAAAACAAAAGGTGCAACTTCCAGAGATATAGAAAAAAATGTGCCTCCAATCAAAGGGAGATGATGGAGAATGCAGCTCACGATGAAAGCGAAGAGAAGAGTAGCGATGAGAACAAGACGGATGAAGTTAATACAGACCTGTCACCTGTTGCAACCGAGGTAACAGTTTCTTAAAATAACAGATTTTGTTTATTATCATGTTAAAAACTCTTTGTTTTTCCTCTTGTTAAAATTAGACATTACTGGTAAGAATGTTTCATTTGAATCTGAGCAGTTGATAGTCATTTACTATTTAACCATGTGAAGGATTATGCCATGGATATGGTGAATGATGCTCTCAGAAAAATC
>VDFB02239350.1:0-14377 GCA_007258455.2 Sequoia sempervirens | reverse complement strand
GGGGAGAGACAGGAGACGGAGGTGGCAGGAGAGGAGGAGATGGCGGTGGCAGGAGAGGAGGACGATGATGATGATCTGGAGGATGAGGCCATAGGTGAGGTGGAGAGACTCCTGAGATGGCAGATGGTGGAGGGTGAGGAGGAGATACCATCCTCAGAGTTGCCACCGGATGCTACAGCTGATCAGCGAGTGACCGATCTGCAGCAGAGACTAGATGCCAGCCTGGCACAGGTGAGATCCCTGCAGTCAGCACTGGAGGTAGCCCGTGTGGAGCGGGATCAGGCGGTGATCTGCCAGCAGGATTCAGCACGATGGTGTACAGAGTTCGCGGCCCTATGTACAGGACCCATAGGGGACATGGCTCAGGAGTTGGCCAGGGTGAGCACGAGGCTAGGGCAGTACAGGACACTATATGAGCAGGCAGTGCCACCAGAGCAGCGAGATCCTACCCTGTCTCGATCACAGACGAGGACAAGCAGTGGGCACAGGTCGGGTAGTGGCAGTGGTACCAGGAGCCACAGCAGTGTCGGAGGGTCGACTTCCACAGGACACACATCAGGCCGCAGATCACATCACTCGCGCAGGCATACTCCGAGTCATCATTTGGGGCACAGTCAGGGTTCCATTGGTTCAGCTCAGAGGTCAATACAGGGTCAGCCACCAGTGACAGATCCTACCGCTTTTCAGAGTCCAGCAGCAGTGACCTCACAGGTGTTTACTACTGTTGAGATGATGCCTTCATTCGCAGTTCCCTCATCCTCACAGCCACAGGGCATTACAGGACTGTCCATTGCTTTAGATCCAGTGACAGGGCCTCAGCCACCACCACATTCTTTGCCCCGAGGGGATGATGAGAGCCTACCCTAGGGGCATATTTGTATTTGGACACACTATGTTTATTGTTGAGCCTGCGAGCTCCATTTTTGGGATATCCATTGACTTTATCCTGTGACATTGCATATTTTTGAGATGATATTTATATGATGATGCAGTTTTGATGCGGCCTATATGTGTTATGTGATGTTCTATGCATTATGTGTGTATGATGTATGATGCTTATTTTATGATGCCATTTGTGTATTATGATGTCTATGTTGTGATTTTTGATGCCATGATGATGCAATATTCGTATGCTTATGTTAATGATGTGCATGATGCATTTATGTAAAATATGCAATGATGATGATTATGTTAATGCAATGTTTATGATTATGTATATGATGGAATGCCATGTATGATGTTATTTAATGCGATGGATGATGTATGTATGGACCTAATGCAGTGGATATAGCATGTATGCACTTATGTTTTTGAATGACATAGGATATCATCGCAGGATGGACAAGAGAAGACGACAGGACCGATGAGAGAAGATGACCAGACCAAAGAGGAGAAGACCCATGAGAAGATGCAAATCCTTCAAAACTTTACTATAAGACTTTTAATATTCGTTGCTCTTTAATCATCATTGGGCAAACTGTTGTAATGGTCAACAAACACCAAGATATGACGTAGATCCAGGTGTGCAAGGTCGTACCATTACCCAAGACAGAACAGTCACAGACAAGGATGGTTATGACTCATACTAGGAGCATGCTTGCCCCAGTCTTGTCGTCATAATCAACCACAGGCAGAAAAAGACAATGACAGATCATGAAACGTCGTGGCTTCTCTAAATCCTGTTGCCAGGACATCCTTGAGAAACTAGTGACATGATTGCCAAATTACAAAAATAAAGTCTCTATCATGATATGTCGTTGCTTTTCTAAATCCCAAGATCGGGATCTCGCTGAGAAGCTAGTAGTCATGCGTGTCAATTGTCATGCTACATCGCTGCTTCTCTAAATCCTGCTTAGTGGGATCTCGCTGAAAAACTAATAACATGATAAGAGATGAAAAGACAGTTGCCAAGTGTTTGTCAAGTGCATCTGGATAGCCATTGTTCTGATGCCAAGATGTCATGTTTGACGATGTCAAGATGTCTGAGTGTTTAAAGTTTTGATGACCTTGAAAATGTCGAGACTTGGTGAATTCAGGAAGGACACATCCTGAATGATGCCGAATGTCAGGAGGATTTGATCCCTAATGGTCGTAAGGGGTACCTCAAAATAATGACGATGCCTAGGAAGGACACATCCTAAAGCATAAATGACAGAGTTGGTTCTTCAGAAGGACTCATCTGAAGAACGCTAATGTTAGGAAGAGGGATCCTTAGATGTCAAGAGGATCGCTCGAAAGGCCGAATGACGATGACGACGCCTAGGAAGGACATATCCTAAGGCGTAAATGACAGAGGTTATCTTTCAGAAGGACGCATCTGAAGACTAACCAAACTTTGACAGTTTGAGCCGTTATAATGTTTTGACTTGTTTTGACTTGTGTTTGACTGAGGTTGACTTGTGTTTGATTATATGCCAATGTTGCCTTAATGAGATTGTCATGTTGAGTAAAAGATTGCTTTACTTTGTTTCAGGAGCTTTCCCATTTGGAAATTGATTGAAGATTTTCTTTGACGTGTGTGCCATTGTGGTGTCATGAACCCTAATGGACTGACCTAGTGTGGCCTCGGGGACTCATCGATTAGATGGCCTTGCCTACGTCATACACTCAGAGACCTCGTAGTTCAACACGACCAATGACCTTGTCTTGATGAACGAAGATTGCGCCATGATTTATTTTGACAAACCTAATAGGACTGACCTAATGTCTCGGGGACTCAAGTATGAGTCTTGCCTACGTAGCAAATGCACAGAGACAACGTAGTTCGGACAATGACATGGACTGAAGTGAGACTTGATTGACTTTATAACGGAGATGATGGGCAGAATTCTAGTGTCTTGCGCTGGCCGAATGTTTTATTTGTTTTTCTCAGACGCTTATGGTTTTTGTCTTTTTTTTTTTAGGACATTTTACGATGTTTTTGGCTTTTTTCAGGACTTTTTATGATGTTTTTGACTTTTTTCAGGACTTTTTATGATGTTTTTGGCTTTTTTCAGGACTTTTTACGATGTTTTTGGCTTTTTACAGGACTTTTTATGATGTTTTTGATCTCACGTGTCACCCACTGCAGTCGCATGATAAACATTATGCCCCCAGTCAGGTTTAAGACTTAGCCATTTGCAAGGGATACAGATAGGATGCTGTTGACTTATTGGACACACAGTCGTCAGGACTTGATGTCGATCGTTCGTCCACTAGGACAGGTAGAGCAGGACGTGATGGTGACTTGCAGAATAATGGCGAAGACAGCTTTCATCCTAAGCCAAGTTTAGACCAAGTGACAATAGATGGCAGAGCAATGATTGATTACGCATGGCGCCTGTTTGCCAAGTTTTCACTGATGGCATTTGTCCAAAGTCGTCATGTGTTTCACCATTGGACCTAATTATTTTTCTTTTACTATTTTGTGATTTTTTGATTTTTTTATGTCAACAAGACCGCTTGCCGTGTTTTCACTCGGCAAGGGACGATTTTTTTTCCATTTTCAATTTTTTTGTATTTTAGGGTCCTCCATTTCTGTCCCTTCCTCTGATGCTATGCGTAGAACTTTCAGAGGTGTAAACTGTTGATGGGTTCAGTCAATTGTTCCCCATCTAGAGTCGCCAGTTGATATGCTCCAGAACCAAAAGAAGATATGATGATATATGGACCCAACCAGTTTGGTTCAAACTTGCCTGGCTTTTCTCTGTCTGCTTGGTTCTTAGGGTTCTGCATGAGAACCAGGTCGCCAATATCGAACTTTCTGACCATGACCTTTTTATTGTAGCTGCGACAAAGGCGGTTTTGATATGCCTGGAGGTGATTCAGTGAGTTTTGTCTTCTTTCGTCCAGCATTTCCAGCTCGTGCAAGCGTGATTGTCGGTATTCCTCTTCATTAGCTAGACCCTTCAAAGAGACCCGTAGTGAAGGAATTTCGACCTCAATGGGTAAGATGGCTTCCGCACCAAAAACCAGGGTGAATGGGATAGCTCCTGTAGGCGTACGAATGCTAGTTCGGTAAGCCCACAGAGCAGGGTTAAGTTGTATGTGCCAATCGCGACCAGCGTCATTGACAGTCTTTTTAAGGATCTTGATAATGGTTTTATTCGACGCCTCAGCTTGGCCGTTTCCTTGGGGGTAGTATGGGGATGAAAAGTGGTGTTGGATATGGAATCGCTCACATAACTCACGTACGTCTTGGTTTTTGAACTCACGTCCATTGTCAGTGATGATGGACTGTGGGAGGCCATACCGGCAAATGATGTAATTGAGGATAAACTTCGATATTTGTTTGCCAGTAATGTATGTCAATGGAATGGCTTCGATCCACTTTGTGAAGTACTCAGTGGCGGTGATAATGAATTTATGGCCGTTGGAGGAAGTTGGATGAATCTTACCCACGAGGTCGAGTCCCCATTGAGCGAAGGGCCACGGAGAAGTGATTGGCCGAAGTTCCTGTGCTAGAGCATGGACCAAATCACTATGGATCTGACACTTGCGACAGGTTCTGACATATTCTATTGCATCTTTTTCCATTGTCGGCCAATAATATCCAAGTCTCGTTAGTTTCTTAGCCAGAGTAGGACCACTCGAATGAGATCCGCATATACCGTCGTGTACTTCTCGTAAGGTCGTACATGCTTCATCGGTGTCAAGACATCTAAGGAGGGTACTGTCGAAACTACGGCGGTATAGGGTGTCGCTGATAATGGCATACCTTGTGGATTTTCTAATGAAGGACTTCCTTTGGTTATTGGATAGGTTCGATGGAAGGGTGTGAGTCTTTAGATAGTCATAAATGTCCCGATACCAAGGAGAGTTGGGACCAACAAGTTCACAAACCATTTCCGACTCTGGGATATCATATGCCCAGATTAACAAAATTGCTCTACTAGAACTCAAATTGCGACACATTTTTAGGGATGTCCAAGAGAGAACTAATAGTAGCCATTGCATCTGCTGCCTTATTCTGTACCCTGGGGATTTGTTCAAAAGACACTGATTGGAAGTATGTTAGGAAGCCATCCACCATCCTCTTGTAAGGAAGCAACTTCTCATCCTTTGTTTCATAGTCACCATTCACTTGTTTGATTACTAGCTGGGAATCCCCGAATACAAGCAATGTCTGAATTTTCCATTTGATTGCCAACTTGAGACCTGTAACTAGTGCTTCGTATTCGGCGATGTTGTTTGTGCAAGGGAAAGCAATTCAAAATGACTTAGGAATTGAATCCCCTTGTGGTGTGATGAACAAGATTCCAGCCCCTGAGCCATGACCAGTGTGAGACCCATCAAAATACAGCTTCCATGGTGTTGCTGGTTCCGTATGAAAGATGGACTCATCGGGAAAATCAGTTACCAACGGATGAGAGGCTTGCATTGGTGCATCTGCCAGTTGATCTGCTATTACTTGCCCTTTTATTGCCTTGCGTTCAACATACTGTATGTCGTATTCACTTAGGATCATGACCCATTTTGCCAATCGGCCTGTTAACGCTGCTCGACTTAATAGGTATTTTAATGGGTCAATCTTGGCAACCAATTGCGTCTGATGATTAAGCATATAATGCCTTAGTTTTTGGGCTGCAAAGACAACTGCGAGACATGCACGTTCAATGTATGTATAATTCAACTCATAACCTATCAGTGTGCGGCTGATGTAGTAGATTGCTCTTTCTTTCCCTTCATGATCATTTTGAGCCAGTAATGCCCCCAGTGCTGAATTAGTGGTCGAGATGTATAGAATTAATGGCTTTCCATGAATAGGCGACATGAGGACTGGTGTTGATAGCAGGTAATCTTTGATTTGCTGGAAGGCCTGTTGACATTTATCTGTCCATACGAAGGGGATACCTTTGCGTAACAGATACTGGAATGGGTGGCACTTATCTGCCAATTGTGCTATGAAGCGGCGAATAGATTGTACTCTGCCTTGCAGGGTTCTGAGTTCACTGATCCCTCTAGGTGGAGGCATGTCTATGATTGCTTTAACCTTTGCCGGATTGACCTCTATGCCTCTTCGGGAAACTATGTATCCCAATAGCTTACCTAACGTGACGCCAAAAACACATTTCTTAGGGTTTAACTGCACCTTG
Organism: Sequoia sempervirens; assembly: GCA_007258455.2. Classification (NCBI taxonomy): domain Eukaryota; kingdom Viridiplantae; phylum Streptophyta; class Pinopsida; order Cupressales; family Cupressaceae; genus Sequoia; species Sequoia sempervirens. Next base: position 8,303 of record VDFB02239350.1, on the reverse strand, counting down.
TACTCTTCTAGTCTCTTGAAGATTTTGTCAAGTACCTTCAAATGATCTTTCCTTGTTGCTGATTTGGCCAATAAGTCGTCTACATAGTCTTCCATTATATTGTGCATCATGTCATGGAAGATCGTGGTCATAGCCCTTTGGTATGTGGCACCTACATTTTTGAGACCGAATGGCATGACATTCCAACAGTATGTACCCCATGGGCAAGTAAATGTTGTTTTGTGTTGGTCCTCAGGAGCAATGCGGATTTGATTATAACCCGAGAAACCATCCATGAGGGATAGCATCTCATGTCCTACAGTTAGATCGACTATGATGTCAATGTTGGGCAAAGGAAAGTCATCCTTTGGACATGCTTTGTTTAAGTCTCGGAAATCTGTACATACCCGAATTAGTCCATTTGGCTTTGTCACCGGCACTAGGTTGGAAATCCATTCAGCATAATCTATAGACCTTATGAATCCGGCATCCAGTAATTTCTTTAACTCGGCCTTAACCAATAGAGCAACTTGAGGGTGCATCTTGCGCAACTTCTGCTTGACTGGTTTAGCATTGGGTACTAGTGGCAGATGATGTAGAACCAGTTTGGGGTCCAATCCTGGCATGTCAGTGTAGGACCATGCAAAGTTTATTTTCCGTTCTGCAAAGAATTTATGAAATTCTGGTTTCTCTTCATCTGTCAATGATGCCGCAAATAGTACCATCTTGGGGTCTTCTGGAGTCGAAATGTTATCCTCTATGGTGTCCTCAACAAGCATGGCTGATCTCTCCTGTTGCACGGGGAGAAAGTCCAGTCCTCCATCTTTGGGCGCCTCCGAGAGGTTTTCACCCACAGATACGTCCTTTGTTTTTACTATTTTACCGTCAAGAGGTGCCTTTCGGTTTTCACCTAGAGACGTTTCATTTTTTACTTGATTTTTATTTTTGCGACTAGAGGACTGAACCGTCTCACCAAAGTATGCCGCGCAATCCAAATCAATAGTAAATCCTGATCTGTGGTCCCCACTGGGTATGCCCTCGCGTAATCCCATGAATTCAGCAATGGCTTCATCATTTTGGAATGTGTCTAGAACTGGCGGTCCTTGTTGGTCCCAATCAACTAGTTCAGGGTAGACTAAGGAAATGTCGTCACAGCTAGTGAATTCGGGTGAGGATGCCGATAGCATACAGATAGATGTGTTGATGTTGTAGATGAGGTTATCATCGTCCAACTCGACATCGCACTCTATCCAGTACTCTCCTTCACTAGTGTCATATTCATTGTCATAATAAGGGGTGAAGGTTTGAGAGTCCTGGTTATCAATATCATCTGATACTTCAGATAGGTTAGACTGAGGGGGTTCGGATGGGGGTTGTTGCGTGTCATGAGACGTGGTAGTGGGATTTTGACTGTTTGGTGCCCGCTCAATTTTGAATGTTTGCCAAAATCGTTGTTCAGAGGTCAATTCCCCTGGTTCAACAAACAAATCATCAAGACAACAGTCACTTAGGGATCGTTCGGAGCCAAATTCCCACTCGTGGGAGTCTGTTTCAGATAGGTATTCCCTAGTAGTCTCAACACTTTCAGAAGCATGTACTTGCTCACTGGAAAGTTCATGGGTATGTCGATCGCCATTGTCGAGTGATCCAAACCCTAATCCAAGATACTTCAGAGTTTGGAAAGTTTCTATGGGTTCTCTTCGACCAGTTTTATTTTTTCCAAGGCCACTAGTACCATCGTAGCCTTTAGCCTTCATGATATTGTAACCCTTGCCATATTTCAGGACTGGTAGTGGAGGTAGTGAGACTGTGTCCTTGTAGATCCATCCTGTGATGTCGGTAAGATCTTCATCACTCATGTCTCCCCACTTGATGAAAACTGTATTCGGTGGAACTGTGAATGTTTCTTGCGGTTCCATTCTGAAACATGGTCGACCATATATCTTTGGAGGAGTAGGTATTGTAGTTATGTTGTATGTTGTATTTAGTTTGAACTCTCCGCAGCCGAGGTCCTGGATTTTATCAGTTGATTCAGGCTTAGGGTTGGTGGAGGGTTGTGATATGTCAGAAGACGTGGATGGAGTGGATGTGGAAGATGACCCGAGCATGGAAGGGTCGATGTATTTGGACGAGGAGCCAGATGCTTCTCGGTTAATAGGTACTTGGTTTTCGGAGATACCCCTTAAATTGGTACAATATTGGAAAGGGTTGGGGTCTCCATATATGGTGACTTCTGTACCGTCAAAAGGGAACTTGAGGCATTGGTGGTATGTTGACGGAACAACTTTCAAAGCGTGGATCCATGGACAGCCAAGTAAAATGTTATATGGTAGTTCCAAATCTAGGACTTGGCAAGTTGTGTCAACAATGAGTGGTCCCACTCGGATGGGGAGAGAGATAACACCTCACGAAGAGCGTTCCTCGTCATCATATGCTTTGATCACTATGCTTTTTGTTGGGTCTACGCATGCATCAGAGAATCCAAGAGCCTTAACCAGTTTAAGGGAGCATATATTCAACCCTGCTCCGCCATCTATTAAAACCCGTCTAACCTTGTGCTTGTGGACAAAAACTTCTATGTGTAACGCATCATTGTGGTTGGTTTTTGATGATGAGTAATCCTGATCTGAGAAGGTGACATGGTGTGGCGTGGTGATATATCCCACCATAGTTTCAAACTGATTGACATCAATGTCCTTTGGGACCGACGACTGTAAGAGAGTTTTATCCAGGATTTCTTTGTGTGCGGGAGAAATACGAAGTAGCTCAAGGATAGATATTTGCGCAGGAGTCTTGCCTAGTTGGTCAATGAGATTGAACTGACTTTTGGGTTTCCACTATTGTGGGGTTGAGACAGGTTTTGGTTGTTTAGCAGATGAAGCTAGTTGTGATTGCTTAGCAGATGGGCCTCCTACAATGATCTTGGCTTGGCTAGGGGGAGGTGGACCAGCTATAGTGACCTTGCCACTTCGCGTAGTAGCATTGCACTATGGTGCTCTCTTGAGCGTGATGGTGTTGATGTATTCATTGTCCGTTCTGACATTATTTATTATTGGTCCACTAGAGTAATCGTACTTGACTCGGTTGAAGTTAGTGTGGTTCTGTGGACCTGAGGTGGAAGAATTATGGGGACCATGATCCTGCAATGGATTCTTGTGGATAGTATGATCCGAGTTGGAATTGAATTGCGATCCGCCTACTTCGATGGTGCGATTTTCAATAAGGTCTTGGATTACGTTTTTCAGTTGTCTACAGTTGGAGGTTGTATGCCCTTTGACCCGATGGTATTCACAAATTGCGTTGTCATCCCACCATGCTGGTTTGAATTGTCCGGGGTCATAAGGTTTTATTTCCAGAAGTGTGATGACCCCATGTTGGATACATTTCTTGAGGACGTCTGCAATGGGTTCACCTAAATTGGTGTATGTGCGACCTCTAGGGAATTGTCTTTGTTGACGATATTGTCCTTGACGGTTTTGATCATTTTGACTGTTCGAAGGAGTATTGGGGGAAGGTGTCAGTGTCATTGTTGGTCTATTTTGTTGTTGTACCCCTTTCAGAGCCAATACGGGACTTGCGGTCTTGGCGTCTACAACACCATCGTTTGTGACATGTTTATTCTTGACCCAATATTTGTTTTTGTCAGCGGGTGGGTTGGTGTTTGTGTTTTTGGAACCATACCTCAGTTCTCCCTTTGCGATAAGGGCTTTCTCAATTTGGACCCCCTTTTCCACTAATTCTGTGAAGGTTGTGCAACAATGTATTTGCAATGTGAATTTGAGGGGCCCTAAAAGTGTTTGGACAAACATGTCAACCTTTTCTCTTTCAGGAATGTCAATGTGACATCGACTAGCGAGGCTTCTCCATTTTTGAAAGAACGGGATAAATGTCTCACCCGACTCTTCTTGTGTGAGATTGCACAAACTAGTGATAGAGGTGTCCATGTCAATATTGTATGCGTAATTTTTTATGAACCTTCTTTTGAGCTCATCCCATCTTTGGATATCTTTTTGCGTTGAAAACCATTCAAGGGCTTGACCCGCCAAACTTTTGGAGAAAAGTCTCATCAAGTATGTGGGTTCGTAGGCGATATCCATACAGTTAGTTGCGAATTCGCGAAGATGTTCAATGGGATTTGTTTTTCCTTTGTATTTAGTGAAGTTGGGTGACACATATCCTGGCGGAAATGCGGGCATACGTAAGTTTGTGTCGAATGGGTACACATCCAAGTCATATGATATTTTGGATTTCCCGCCGGTAATGAGCATGTTTTGCATTTGCTTCACCATATCCCGCACTATTGTTTTGAGTTCATCTATGGTGGGGTCATTTACATTTCCATACATTGGATTGCCTGGTACACCATGTGTTCCTGCGGAAGTATAGGTGAATTGTGGCGGTACGGGTTGTTGTGGTACGTATGATGTGTGTTGTTGGTATTAGAAGTTGTGGTTAGGTGCATGTTGATGAGTGTGAACGGTGGATGAGTATGTTGGAATGTGTCCCCCAGCTGTGCGTGTCATTAATTGGGGTATGTTGTGACCATGAATGTTATGATGTCTTAACGATGTCATGGGTTGAGTTATTTGGCCATTTTGTGTGAATTTCTGATTTTGCACAAGGGGAACATTGGTATTTGTACCTTGGGAGGTAATGACGTTTGACTGTGTTGTCGTGTTCATGTTTTGTTGTTGTCCTTGTATAAAGATACGTCCTGTGGCTCCTCCCAAAGGATGTTGTGAACTATTACTGAATGCTTTCGTTGAAATTGTGTTCATGGTAGTAGATGTAGTTGTCAAGGGGGAGTTGTGATGACTTGATGATGCCCCCGTGGTATTTGCTGTTGTGATAACAGGAGGGTTGGAATAATTTGCCGATGATGTCAAGGAACCAAGAGTGGTTGTGTTTGATTGGGGTAGTGTTGTGGATGTTGTGGATGACTGTGATCCCCCAAGAGACATAGTGTTTATTGTATTGGAGATGTTTGGGATGTTGGATGTGGTATGCAATGTCGTTGTGTCAAAAGGGATGTTGCTTGTAGTATTTAGGATTTGACCACTGTGCGATATGTTGTGAACATTGTTGGCATTAGGATCATGTAGCAAGTTACTGTCAAATCCTGGTGGTAATCTAGCTCCTTCACTCAAGAGCATAGCTACGAATCTGTCCCTGTCGTGACGCGCTATTGTTTCAGCCAACTGATAGGCCTTTGGGTCTTGTGTCAATGCTTCTATGTGTTCTTGAAGGAGTTGACCATTTTCATCTCTTTGCATGTAGCGTTCGAATGAGTTGTTAGGTAGGGATTGTGTTGTCACTGGAGGTTGATTGTCTAGATTGGTAAAGGGATCATTCACGGTCCAGTTTGAGTCATGTGGAGGACTGTTGGGATCTTGCCTAAAGTTTTCCATTTGTCTTTTATGCTTTTGAAGTCTGGTTTCGACCATAAAGGAGATTGCTCAAAGGGGATGTCCACTAAATGCAAGTATGACACTAGGTGAAATCTAAGGTTAAAAATGACGACTAAAATGACTTGTTTTTGGATTTTTGTGAATAAGGTATGCAATGTGGATGCAATGTGAAATGAGGCTATCTAAGCACTTCTAGGCTTGAACTTTGTTTTCAATTTGGACTGCTAGAGGACTTTGTTGTTAATGACAAGTTGACAAGATGACTAATGAGTCTTCCTAACTAGACTTTTGAGTTGGAAGAAATCTCACAAAAGAGGACAATGACTAAAAGGATGTTTGATAACTTGGTCCAAAAGGGTCTAATTTCGAAAACAATGATTTTGCCAAGGGGTGCTTAAGATTTGCCTACTCCTAAGTATGCAAAATGTGAACCTAAGGATAGTCTAATGTTGAATGTATGCAACTACAAGGGATGAGGTATGAAACCTAAGGTGATCAATGCAAGCTAAGGGACAAAACTTTGAGCAATTTCAAATTGGGTTGTTGGCAGAATCCTTCTAATGACAGAGTTTGACAGATGGTTGACAATTTGGCGGTCTCTGGTTTCGACTGTGTAGTTTAAAAATTTTGACAGGCAGATGCGTCTCAGTTTGGCAATTGTGTCTCGGTTTGGCAATTGCGGTTCAGTTTTTCACTTGCGGCTTTCTAACTGTCAGATGCGACTCGATTTAACAGATGCGACTTTCGAGTTAACAGATGCGTTGCGACGCATACAGATGCGTTGTTATAAGTTTCAGATGCAGTTTATCAGAGCAGTTGCATTACAGAATGTCAGTTGCGGTTCGACAGATATGACAGTTTTGTTTCAAAGTGATTTTCGTGGTATGTTGATGGAAGTTTTTGATCTGTTTGATGACTGTTTTTTTTGGACTGTGACAAAACCAGAATGCACTTGACAAACACCGCATTTTAAGGGATAACCAAACACACATGAGATAAGCACAATCCTAGAAAGGCCACTAGGCCTTGGGTTTGTATACTTGATATAGCCCACCAGTTATACCCCGGATTGGTGATGAACACCTTTCCTTCTCGAGAGCGGATAGCTTAGAATTTGGTGGCATTGGCTCCCCTCCACGGCTCATTAACGTCATTTGAGCACACCAAATTTGGATTCATTGGGTAGTGACATCCCAAGAATTGCTATCTCTACTCAAGGGGATCGGTAGTGAGTAATCTTCGGGCATGATAATGTACCCTGCACTATATCAAGCAACGGCCAATAGAATGGTTGGACACTAAGACAGAGGTGTTAGTGTACATTCCATTAAATTGAGGCATGATCCATCGCGGCAGAGTCACTTCGGATCCATCATTGAGAACCATGCTTCGTGATTCTTGGGCTCCCCAGAACAGGCCTATGTCGGTTAGAGTGTTAATGATTGCTACCGGTCTGAGTCGTCCTGGGGTGAGTACTTTTTCCCACCAGAACAGGCCCAAGTTCTAGAGTCGGTAACCATTTCTCTTACACCCAGGATCGCACGAATGCGCAAGGGGAGAGGATACTCCGATATACTGAATCGTGAAGGGTAAAATAACAATAAAGGAATGGGTCTGGTTTTCTGATCACAAGGTTTTCACCAAGTGAGAGCATACTCACCTACCACTCCACAAGCACACTCAAGCATGAAAGACATGATTCGTTTTAAAAGCACCAAATTCAAAGTTTGCTAATCTAGGAATAAACAAGCACACTGTTTGTTTTCTCCTTCTTTGACATGCAAATCTGCAAACATTGAGTTAGTAGTCTTGTATGTGATGGTCTTGGACACACGAAAAAGGATCACCACACGCTACAAGAAACTATTAGTAACACAAAATATCTAATCTGGTTAACATGCAGGAATAACCAACACAGAAAAAGACAGAAAAATAGAAAACCAGAAAATAGAAACAACCCGAAATTCGGCAATTAAAATCTAAAAACTGACAGACAAAGTTTACTAGGCAAATGCGGCGCGGTATTACCAGACAGATGCGGCTCGGTTTATCAGATGCGTCATTCTGTTCTGTGAATGCGGCTCGTAATGTCAGTTGTGTCTCTGTAATTGGCAGTTGCGGCTTGTCAGAATAGTTGTGTCATTTCTGTAAGCAGATGCGTTGCGACGTTTGCGGCAATCCGTACCAGTTGCCTGCAAAACAACAAAAAACAACAAAAAACCCTACCAAAACAGAAAGCCACTACCAGAAAGGATTAGTGATAGAAGATCTAATCTTATTGAATCATGTAGGAATAAAAACCGAATGCAGAAAAACATACGATTAAACAACCCGAAATCCAAAAATAAAAACCCCAAACTGGAAAGAAAAATGTTATACCAGACGGATGCGGCGCGAGTTGCAAATGCGGCTTTCGGGGTTTCAGATGCGGCTCAGGAATAACGGATGCGTCGTTCTGTGCATCAGTTGCGTTGCGATAGGTCAATTGCGGCTCTACTGTTGTCGTGTGCGTCGCGACGCATATGATGCGTCTGCTTGTTTTAAAAGTTTAGGCGATCATTTCATACCTGCAAAACAACAGAAAACAACAAAAATGTCACGAAAAGCCCGAAATAACAGCATTCGGGTTCACCAATGTAATCAAAGGAAAATCTGAATTATGTTAGAGGGGGGTTAGCACAATAACAATAAAATTCCTATGAAGTAACAAAGTACAAAGGAAGTAATATGAAGACAAAAGGGATGAAGTTACCCTAAGTCTCCACCTTCCATGATTAACCTTTGTTACACCTCCTAGCTTGCAGATAAATAAAATGCCCTCAGATTTATGTGAGCAACTATGACTAAAGACTAAGCCCTATGCAAGTGTTGAAGGATTTGCAGAAAATAAAATGTCCCTACAATGGACTAAAATGC
>VDFB02239349.1:0-10870 GCA_007258455.2 Sequoia sempervirens | reverse complement strand
TTGAATAATCATCAATAAATCCATTAACATAGTATCTTGATTTAGACAAAGAAGGAACATCTAATGGACTAAAACACATCCAATGAATATAGTCTAACAAACCAAAAGATTTATGAGGACTGTCACAAAATGAAACATGATGTTGCTTTCCATATATATAGTGTTCACATAATTCAAATTCCAGATTACAATCTTCAAGCCCCTCAACCAGGTTTTTTTTTAAAAGGTTTTTAAACCTTTTTCTCCTATGTGGCCTAACCTATGATGCCAATGCATAGTCTTCTCTGCAGGAAGTTTTGCTTCCGTAGAGTTTACATAATTAGGGATATTTCCCTTTTTACCTCCATGAGCTGCTTTTAGTGAGTTCGAAGAGACACTGTTACATTGAACAGCTTGTGCATCCAGCTTGTACAAGGTACCAATTTGAGCACCTCTAGCCAGCACCATTGAACCTCTAGTCATCTTGCATCCACTTCCCAAGAACAAGACTTGTACTCCAATATCATTAAGCCTACTAACAGAAAGAATATTTTGAGCCAGACCTGGTATATGCATCACATCATTGATCCCCTTTATTCTGCCATTAGGGAATTGGATTCTTACTCTTCCATGGCCAAAAATTTCCAAGGTTGAATCACTCGCTAAGTACACCTTTCCACCATTGTATTCTTCATACTTTCTGAACCATTCTTTGTGAGATGTGATGTGGAATGATGCTCCACAATCAATCAGCGAGACATCATCTGATGCCTGAGTAGCCAAGGCTGCAATGAAGGTGTCACCATCACTATGAGAAGAACCATTATCAAAGGAGCCCTTCTTTTTCTTTTTCTCCTCTTTACAATCCTTTCAGGCATGACCATGTTGCCCATAGTTCCAGCATTTCACCTTGGACTTCTTGCCAGGAGACTTTGATCTCCCTTTTGATTTAGATTTGGACTTCTTGTCCTTCTTCTTGCCTTTGTCTTTTGACCTTCCTCTGACAACAATAGCTTCCTTAGCCATCTCAGAATATTTTCTTCTCATATCTTTTGATAGCAAAGAACCAACAACATCTTCCATCTTGAAACTGGATGTTGTACTCCCAATAGCCATCACCAGATGATCCCAAGAGTCTGGCAAAGAACATAACAGAAACATACAATGATCTTCTTCTTCAATCTTTACACCAACAGATGTTAATTGTGTGAGAAACATGTTAAATGCATTCAAATGATCAGCTACAGACCCTCCTTCCTGCATTCTCAAAGAGTAGAGCTTCTTTCTCAGGAACAACTTATTCACCAAAGGTTTCCCATAATAACTGGACACCAATCTTTTCCACAAGAGAGAGGCAGTCTTCCTTTACTGATACAGTTTGAACTCTTCACACTTCACTGTTGATCGAACCACTATCCAACCCCAAAGCGTCTGCAACTTCTAACTATATCCATTATGTTCCCTGACTGTCGAGCTTTCTCACAGAACTGTCGCAATGAACCAACTGCTAATAGTTCACTTTTGACTTCCTCTATTCATCCACGAGATTCCACGTATGACAATCAGATGGTCAATAGAATTCGTAATGCACTGGCATCTCGGTGAGACACTAACAGTGTCTCACCGATGCCACATATACTTCATATTGATGTCACCAAGAGTCATCATAGTCACCAAGATATTCTATCGAGCTTCAAGAGATACACTGAGTCATCATGCAGTCACCCTAACCTATCACTTTTGCTAGGAGATCATAGCAAGACATCAAAGGTTATAGCAAAGTCATATAGACATGAGTATTTCATTCGGCAAGAGTTTCGAGCCTTGTTGAGACTTCATACCAATGTCACAAGTCACTCCAAAGAAAACATTATGTCGGCATAATATATTGATTTCACCAGGACCTCATGTCGACAATCTCCACATGTATCCCCAAAATCATTAAGTTACCCTGAAGATTCTTTAACATCGACGAGACTCATCAAAGTCATTAGGACTTCTTACCAAGAACACAGTGTTCCACTGATGACCACCATTCGACAAGAGCTACACCGAAGACTATATCTTGAGTCTTCGTCGCTGAGACATATTCTCTGTGGTAGGACATCTTACCGAAGGCACTTCCTTCGACCAAGTCTCCCTGATGAAACAAACCAAACACAGTCGGCGTAACATTTGCTTTCGCGGTGACTTCTCACCGAGCCATAATGTGTTACCCTGATGACCTCAAAGTAAACGCTATCGGCAAGACATTAACACTTCGCTAAGACATCTTAGCGAGAACCTTTAGCTTCACTGAAGACCATAGTCACCAAGAGTCTCGCCGATACACGATTGAATGGCCTTTTGGTCGGAGGTCTCCCTAGCACTATGAGGTCATAACGAAAACACTATGTTACAGCGATAGACTCCACAGTGTAACCTTTCGGCAAGACAATAACAAGGTCACATCAACTCGCTCAGAATCGAATAAACAAATCAAGCACTGGCCAAACAAATAGGACGCTACACTAACTTGCAGGTCTTAATGGGAGGTTTTAGCCTATAATGTTTGAGGCACATATTTCCAAATAATATCGTAGTGCGGAAAGTGAGAAATCTATTGTCACAATAATAGAAAAGATGTTAGACTAACATATCTATATATTAATCTAAACAACCTAAATGATGATGAGTTGGTGATGCAAACTATAAAAGATGCATACCTCTTCAAAAGGATCAAAGCTAGCTATTGTTGTAGCAGGTCCATGATCAATCGTGCTAGGAATATCGCAAAAGTGGGAAAATGAGAAATCTATATTGTCACAATAGAAAATATGCTTAGAATAACGTATCTATATTAATCTAAACAACTTGAATGATGATTAGCTAGTGATGAAAACTATAAAATATGCATACCTCTTTAAAAGGATCAGAGTTGGCTATTATTGCAGCAAGTCCATGATCAATCTTGCCAAAAATATCTCAAAAGTGCAAACAAAATATCACTATTAAAGACACTTGCATGTCAATAGTATATAAAATATCAGTATTAAATAAAGAACACTGATGAACTTAATCATAATGAACATAAGCATTCTACCTACCATTCTTGAAAATTCTTTTCAAGTGTGTCTGAAGGGTCATCTCTTTGCTTAAGAGTATCCAATATTGCTTCATGATCAACATTACTAAGTGTCCATAGTTGTTTTGTCTTTGGTCTGGCATGATACTTCAACAACTTAACATTGATTGCTATAACAAGGTGCAAATACATGAGAATGGTTTTGTGTTTCTTATAGTCTTCAAATGTAGGTATGCCATTCTTTCTAATCATGTATGTTCGTAACCAAGTTCTTGCAACCACAACTGAACCTATAGGATACATGAAACCATCATCATCTTCCATTGGTTGTGTTAGCTTATGTTTTACCCGCACACATCGAGCCAACCAATAGTCTGATCTCTCTTCATTCCCCTGCAATGCAACAACTACAAAAATATGTCCTAGCTGTAGTAGATCTGAAAGCAAGTTGTAATCAATTGAACTTTCCATTGTGTCATTTGTCATGGATATTGTTTGAGATAAAGGAGTTAGATACTGTGGTACCCATGTATCCACCCACTCGCACTGAATACAAGTCTGACAAAAACAAGACAACTCTCGTGTCCAAATGGTCCATGTGCATGCATCTGAGCTTCGAAATGAATGCATCTTTGAAGAATCTTTGATTGTATGACAATCTAATCTACCTCCCATTGTACCCTCCTCAATGAACCAAAAGAATTTGCGCACTGTTGAATCAAGTTTCCCTCCCTGTGACAATGTTGAACTACACCAATCAACTATAGAATGTGCATCACTGAATTTTTCTCCTAAAATCTTCAATTGATCCTTAACTAGAGCTCTCTTTATGTATGCACCTACTCCATCATGCTACCCTTTCCCATGTCCAACTTCAAAAAAAATTCAAACATGTGGTAGACCCCTCTCTACATGCATTCTACTCAACCAATAAAACATACGAGCATTCTTGAATTGACCTGTGCAATTATCTGACCAAATTAGATGTCGGCCCAATGCTATATCATGCTCCTTCAAGAACTCAAAAAAATTCTCGAAACAATGTTGGACATAATCAGACGAGCAAGACCTATCATCACTCATATAAAAATGATACTCTCTGATTATCTTTCGATCCTCCTCTGTACTATCAGGTGCATGTCTAAATGTTATGTGGACAAAAATAGCAATCTGAATGGAATTGTAATACTGAGATTGTACCTCATTTTGTGGTTGCAATGTAGTTTTCTGCAAAGTCAACCACTGATATAATATTGCCAATCAAAAAAGAGTCCTTACACATCCTAAATTGTTGATCCAACCACTGAGACCTATGACTATACCTTGCATACTTGTAGAAAATAGTCCTTAAAATCTGAAATAAAATCAGCAACATTGCATTCTTTTGTAACCAACTCACATCTAGAACCTATTGTGCATGTTTTGCACACACACCCTGCTATAGGTAGGGACCCCCTTTTTTCACTCCCGATAGGCTGCTTGCTCCTATCTTGTTTTTTGTGCCCCATTTTCTATGCCCAAATTGGTCATGTGCCTTCAAATGATAAAATTCCCTTTACTAGATTCACCTACCTGATTTTCGCTAATTTGTTCACCTTTGCGGAGATCCCTTGGTGGTTCCCTTCTTCTGGTGTCCTTTTGACCTTCCAGGTCCGGCCCTCCAAAATGTTGTCTGTCATTGGCCGCTAGCCTTCTGCCATTCTTTTGGCGTCCTTCCGGCCTTCCGAGTCTGGCCTCCTGGAATGTTGTCCACTATTGGTCATTTGCCTTCTGCCATCTTTCTACCATCCTTCTGGTCTTCTGAGTTCGACCCTCTGAAATGCTGTCTGCCGTTGGCCGTTGGCCTTCCACCATTCTTCTGGTGTCCTTCCGACCTTTCGGGTCCGGTCTCCTAGAATGTTGTCTATCATTGGTCGTTGCCCTTCTGCCATCTTTCCACCGTCTTTCTAGGTCCAGTCCTCCGGAATGCTATCTGTCATTGGCTGCTGGCCTTCCGCCATTCTTCTGGCATCCTTCCAACCTTCTAGGTTCAACCATCTAGAATGTTGTCCATTGTTGACCGCTAGCCTTCCGCCATTCTTCTGGGGTCCTTCCGGCCTTCTGGGTTCGGCCTCCCAGAATGTTGTCTGCCATTGGCTGTTGGCCTTCTGCCATCTTTCCACAGTCCTTCCGGCCTTCCGAGACCGACCCTCTGGAATGCTGTCCACCATTGGCTACTGGCCTTCCGCCATTCTTCTGGCATCTTTCCGGCCTTCTAAGTCCATCCTCCCAGAATTTTTTCTGTCATTGGCCATTGGCCTTCTACCATCTTTCCACCATCCTTCCGAGTCTGGTCCTCTGGAATGTTGTCCGCCGTTGGCCACTGGCCTTTCACCATTCTTCTAGCGTCCTTTCAACCTCCCAAAATGTTGTCCACCATTGGTTGTTGGCCTTCAGCCGTCTTTCCGCCATCCTTCTAGCCTTCCAGGTCCGGCCTCCTGGAATGTTGTTCGTCGTTGGCCGTTAACCTTCTATCGTCCTTCTAACCTAAGGGAGGCTACCACCCTTGAACCTGCATTTATGTTCATCGTCCAAATGAGCTCCAAATATGAATATTATGACCCTTTTTAATGTTTCGTGTATGTAGGATTTATGGAGACTGTTAAGGGTGCGTCAGGGAGACCCATTTTGGGAGCTATCCTACTTTTCACTAGATGATGATGGTCTTTAAGGAGCTATCTACCCAAATTGGGGGCAACCAATCCATTGATTCCAATCGTCAATGAGCTCGTTTGATCCAAGGAAGAACACTACAAACACATCAAGTAAGAAGACAACTTTCAGGTAGTTTCAGCTACAGTAAAAAGACAATCAGCTAAATGACAAAATTGCTACAGCACTAGAGCACTAGATGATAAAACAGGGAAAAGACACGGAATGTATTTTTAATTGCTGAATATTGTGGGGTAGGTGAAACCCTAGTGTAAATCAAATTTGGGCCACACAATGTAATTCAATCCTGGTCATTCACTTGGGCTTTGAAAAACTATAAATAGGGGCTTGCTCCTCATTTGTAAGGGTTGGAGAGCTAGTGTAAAAAGCATTTGCCACAATAGAATACAACATTGCATGATTTTATAGATGTTTTCTTTGATTTTTCTCATCTTGCATGCATGGTTCTACCTTCCATGCTAGTTTTAGTGTTAGTTTATTGAATGGAAGTAATAATGGAAATTGTTGTTATGGTATTTGATGAACTTTTAGCCCATACTTTTAGCACTTGTTGATGACAAAATGCTATGTAAAGTTATCTTGGGCTTCTTTATTCCATTGCTGCAACTTAGTTCGATTGCATGTTCATGATGTGCATGTGCAATTTGAAAATCAGCAAACCTTAGGAGATTGCACTGGTTTTGTGTAACTGTAGGTTCCTCTTGGCCAAACAAAACCCAGTTTAGGGAGTTTATCTACTGTAGCAACCACCATTGTTACTGTTCATTCATAGCTTAGGATTAGAATAGCTTTCTTAACCCTTCTCCTTTTGCTATTTCTTTTAATCCTTGGTTAGAGTAGGATCCAAAGCATCACCATGAAGCTAAATCAAATGAACTTGATGAGTTTTAACTTGATGTTTTGAGTGGACAACCTCTGTTCATTCACTTCTAGCACTTTGAAACTACATTTGCAAACCCAACTTCCCATGCTTTGCAAATCATTCGTAAGATCACCTTGTGATTCCAGCAAATCACATCAAACCACTGAGATATTCCAAGCACTTTCAAGACCTGACATTAGAGACCTTGAGCTAGTTTTCTGCAATTTGCTTATGGAAGATTGTCTTTCAAGAGAGGTAGTGCACCTACACACTGCATGTATTGAGAAGTGCATAAAAAACACATCAACAGAATTGGCGCTACAAGGGGGGCTGACACATTGAGAATACAAGGCTGAAGGTTGGAAGTGATTCATTTTATGCCCTCCTCCTCCTGGCGCTAGAAGGAGGGCTGACACGTTGGGAATACAATGCTGAAGGTTGGAAGTGATTCATTTTATGCCCTCCTCCTCCTAATGCCATCAACAAAACTTCTACTAAAAGGAGGGCATGACATGTTGGGGCTACAAAGCTAAAAGTTGGAAATCAAAAAAAGCACTTTCAAAGAAGAAATATGAGATAGAGAGATCTTTTTTAATGCTAAAAATCAGAAAAATTTTAAGTTAAAAGAAGTTGAGTCAAAATGGAGCAACATGCACAAATTGACATCACTCACCTGCATGCACATTTGAACAAGAGACTGAAGAGGCCATTGCAACAATTTGCATTGGCAGATAGATGTCGGATCCATTACACTCCCAGGCACAACGAATTGGGATGTTTGACTTTCTTGAGCAGAATCGAAAGGATTTTGTAGGGAGAAATTCCCTTTTAGAAAATATACCAACCCTTGGCTCTCGAAGACCCAGAGGAAGAGTTGACAACCATGGCAGCCAAGGCATTCAAGGAGCTGATCCAAGAATATTTGAGCAACAAGGATGGACCAAGATTGGAGGAAGAACTAATGGCAAGTTGGTGTAGATTTCACAATGCACCACATTCATAATTTATGTGTCCATCATGTGACAACATCATCGCTCAAGCCAAGGGTTGTTCGAACAAGTTGGAGCAGCCAACTCCCAATGAAGAGAAGTTATCCCATGAGGCAAAAGAGTTGTCAACATCTAGAGGACAACAAGGTAAGGATGAACAAAGAAATTTGATACAAGTTGATGTTGGAGCAGCAAACATTAAAGTTGAAAACCAGGAAGAAGAAGAAGATTTCACTAGGACAACAAAGTGCCTTGGTGAAAATCTGATTGAAACTAATTTAGAAGGCCTTCCCTCCACCAATCAAAGGAAATCCTCCACTCCAGAAGAAGAGTAGTTGGTAGGTGAGAGTGAACCAATGAAGTTTGCAGTCGTGCATACTGCGACAACCAACGAAGATGCTGAAGAACAGGAAGAAGAAAAGGTTGACAACCTTGGAGCAGCAGAAAATGACGAGGAAGGTATAAGTGAAATCAAATTAGAAGACCTCTCCTTCGTCAATGACAGTGATCGAGAATCTAAAAATGTAGATTTGGAGGAGTGGGAGCAACCACTCGCCACGACTGTCTACAATCAAACTTCTTTTTCAAGTGATGATGAGGACCCATTAGCGGAAAGATATGATCAGCTCGTCTCTAGGTTGAAAAAGGATTGGTCAGAGTTGAAATACCAAGTGGATTTGGAGGTTCTAATATTGCCAAATTGGTTCAGACTTCATGATTCATCAAACTCAGATTTCACATGTGAATTGTGCCAAGAAGCCATCAAACAAGTCAAAGAACAAGCAAGGCAACCAAGTACCTAACCTCCTCTATTTGTTGCCCATATCGAAGAAGAAGACCAAAAGCTTGAACTGAGTGATGAATCAGCTAAAGGTAGGCCTCAAGAGGATGTTGGGGCAGCAATAGAAGAAGGAAAACAATACAATCTCAGAGTTCTGAGTGATGAAGTAGATCAAATGGGAATGTTGTCCACCAGTCATCAAGAAGTTCTTCCTCTTGAAGAGCAGTTGGGTGCCATGGACAGTGGTATTTTTGGAGAGTATTTGGAGAGAAATTGTGCAGTAGACTTTGGTCCCCTTGATGAGGTGCCATCAATTGATGACTTCTTTCCATTGGGAGCTTCACTACGAAGGTATGCTCATATCGAGGAAAAGCACATCCCAGAAGATGGTAGCAATGAATACATACTCTTTGAGCCCCCGAACAGTGATGGACTAGAGTTTCTAGATTGGGAAAGGAGATCCTTCTCCATTTACAATGATAGTGAGCAAGAGGAAATGAGTGAACATCATGATGAGATGCATGAACAACAAAGAGAAGAAGACAAAGGCGGAGGTGCTGAGATAGCTACTAACAAAGATGAAGCACCCAACCGACTACAAGATGCAACTTGGAGTCCTTCCGCCATCATCGTTGTTGATCCTCCATATTCAGATGGCTACAATAAGACAGATGCATGCATGTCATTATCCCATCGCATTGAATATCATAAAAAGGAGGTTGATACTTGGGGAAGGAGACGAGACAACATGCTACCCCTTGGGGACAGCAACCAAGTGGATCCCAAGTTTGTAGATGATCAATGTGGAGAAGTATTTCTTTTTGAAGAACTGCCAACCGGGGTTGTAGGTCCCATTGGTAGATTGGAAGAGTTGTTTGTTGCCCCGTCCTCCCAGCCTTATGCAAGCTTAATGTGTAAAGTGTTGCACCCTCCACCGCGCCCACTCCAGGCTACCGATGCAACGATCAAGGATGTTGTGCTTGTTCTCGACTGTCCAATGCTGCTACCTCCATGTGAAGACATTCAGGTTCTATCCTTCCTTGCCCCTATCATTTCTCGTAACTGCACTTATTATTTTGATTATGGGAACGAGGGAAAATGAACATGTTTATGGATTAACCATGGGTTCAATGAGCCTCCTCAATTGCTGATTTTTCATGATGACATGATTGAACTTGAGTGCTGCAATGTTGAATTTATTTTTTCAAAATATAAAGATAAATTTGCATGGTTAATAATGATAACGATTGCCCATTTGCTTGTGAATGCATTGCAAAATCTAATGAATGTTAATGTCAGCTTGTCTTGTCTGAACATAGTGCTTTGTAAATATCTTTGTACATAGCCCGTTTTGAGTAGTATAGGTTTCTTGTAAGTACTCTGTTTTCCTGCTTTCTTTAGGTTAGTTGGTGTGTGTAGGTTGCTTGTTGTAGGTTGTTTTCTTTCTGTTTGCTTTCGCTTTGTTGCTGCTTTGCTCGGGGTCCGTCTTCTTTTAGCTAGGCACATCTGTGCGCACAACCATACTTATCACCTGGTGTTGTTCTACGTATTTCTTTGTCAAACTCTAATCAAGTTTTCAGAGTGGATGGTGAGGATCTTCTATTGGTTTCAAGTGATCTGGGTGTTTGATTCAAAGATGATAGGTTGTTGGTTTATTTTGACTCTGACGTATTCTTAAATCTTATAGCTCTTACACATCTTAAGAATCCGATGGCCACTGTAGGGCCTTTTGTGAAGTCTAGTTAAGTGAAAAATATAAAATTCTACTCCAGTGCCATTGTGATTCTCATCTCTGAGCACAAGCTTCAATGCTTGCGGGTTGAAATAGAAGAGCTGAAAAGAGAAAAGAAAGAAAAAAAGAAAAAATTGAAAATTAAAAGAAATAAAAAATTCAACTTTTCTGGGGTATCCGAGCAACTCTACCGAGGCTATGGATGCCCGACTAGCAGTAGAGCAATGTTCGAGAGAATAACAGTGACAAATTCGTCGAGGCTATGGACGTCTGATTGGCAGCGAGGCAATGTCTCGAATGCTTTTGGAGTAAGAATAAACTATGTAGCTTAACTTGACGGAGCTTGGGTTCCTGTAGCAACTGAAGGATGGGAATTAACGCAACTACACACACTTGGATTTTCAGCATACTAAAGGTTGGGTTGGCTAGTGGTTTTAATCCTTTGGCTGAGCGTCTGGTTTGTTTACCCTAGTGTGAAGGTGGAAACAAGAGATTCTGGGTTTTTGATTCCATTTTGTCATCAAAATTCTCTAGAACATTTCCCCAGGGAGTCGCCATTTGTTGTGCATGTTTTGCACATACGCCCCACTGTAGGTAGGGACCCCCCTTTTTTCGCTCCCGACAGGCTGTTTTTCTCCTATCTTGTTTTGCATGCCCCATTTTCCAATCCCAAATTGGTCATGTGCCTTCAAATGATAAAATTCCCTTTACCAGATTCACCTACCTGATTTTTGCTAAGTTGTTCGCCTTT
>VDFB02239348.1:0-13543 GCA_007258455.2 Sequoia sempervirens | reverse complement strand
GACTAAAATTGAACCCTCATTTCTTCATTGTCTTTTGGGTTTTAAAATTGAACAATACAACTTAACATTTTGTTTGGTGCATAAAACGAATTCATCTTAGCTTTACTCGATTAAATTGAACGAGTGCTTGCTTTTTTGTGACACACTTGTAGTGTGTATCCAATCCCCTTGCGCTTCATGCGATCTTGGGTGAAGAGAAACACTCCAAGTGTACTTCATTGTTTGTGTGCACTTATAGTACGTATCCAATCCCCTTGCGCTTTGTGTGATCTTGGGTGAAGAGAAATACTAAAGTACACTTTTATGCTTTGTATCACCCTTAAGAGATGAATTACTATGAGACACACAGCGCAACGGGAAACTCATAGGCAAGTTCTTGCAAGCATGTTTACCAGCAAGCTATATTAAAGGTTGGTAAATCGTGAGAAAGTACCTTCTATCTTATACTGTATAACATACTACACCTAGTACCATGCCTTAAGTGGAGCGAGAATGGTGTAAGAGCCTTAAGTAGCAAAGCGGGTGTGTATACGAATGGGTGTTCTCAGTTTGTTACTAAGAACCAAATTGTTTAGTTACCAAAAATCCTTAATGCTTGTTGGTGCAAGAACGGTTGTTATGAAGCCGCCCCACATTTGTACTATTCATTGTTGAAACAAAAAAATCCTTAGGATCTTAGGATCTTTAGGATTTTGAGATTTGGTGGTCTTGAGAAGTGTGTGCCATGGAGGGTAGCCAATGTCGCCAAATCTCTAACTCTTCACAATGTCTTAGTGTTTGGAGAAATCTGAGTAGGGAATCAACAAGTATGGTGATTTCAACCTAGGATTGTGAATGATTGTGAGCCAATTTAATACATTGCTGGGTTCCAAAACATTATAAAATAAACATTCACTATCTTCCTCAAAATTTCAAACCCTTTGGTCTAAATATGGATAGCTTTTGAAAAAATCCTTGATAATAATTCTTGTACTAAGGATTTCTATCCTTGAGATTTCTAAATATCTTGACTTATATCTCAATCCATAATTTCCAAAGTTAACATAGGAAACTATGGCTTGAACTTCATCCTTTTCACAAAATGGACATTGTGAAATTTATGGTTTTTATGACATAGACATTTAGTTGGAAAGCATAATCAAGACAAATGTTTGTGGTAAAATAAATTCACTTAAGCAAGATAAATTGAAAATTTGAACCCCACATGACTATTTGGATACCTATTTCTCCCATTAAACAACCTGATCTTGAAGGTGCTATGATTCAACCAAAATTTGAAATCATTAAAAGAGAACACACTAATATCATTAGTAGTTTGAGAAGCTTCACCTTTGAAACAAAAGAAACACCCGCTCATTGGAGAAACTCTGCAAACATCGTAGAAAAAGAAGAGGAACAAATCGATATTGAGGCTGTAAGGCCCATATTACCACCACCTGCATGGCAATAAATATCCACTTTTATTCCATAGATATAGAATTCTCTAAATGATCTCACACAAAATCAGAATCCCCAAAAGAAGGTCTACAAGTTGTCACTTCAAACTTAGGAATCGTAGTTCAAAAGAAATTAAAAACCACATTTTGGCACTCTACCAAAACATAAAAAAGTTGTTAATAAAATTTTATGAATGGACACTAAGGAAACATCCAAACATGTATATGTTCTTTATGGGTGAAAATCTAGGCATTTTTCATGATAATCAAACTATCTAAAACATTAGGTCTTTAGGATTTGAAAACTTCAGAGGTTTAGCATGTTTTTCACTACCTTGGTCTTATCAAACAAAAGTTAACTTTAGGTCAACATTGGATCAAACAATTCATCCACTCCATCAAAATTCACCCTTCACTTCATCCAAATTTGCAAAATTTTTGAATACACCAACACTTTTTGACTTAAACATCTATCAAACCAACCCCTAACTTAGATACTTTCTATGTGAAATGAATCCTTTTCCATAAATTTAGGTAAGTTAGTTATCATCTTTGAACTAGTTCATCTTGAAGGTCATGAGTCTACCCTAAAGATTTCCAAGTTCATCAACATCCTTTATCCAAACATCAAAACTTCAAACTTAAGTCAAAAGTGTTGTCCCAAAATGTTTGCAAAGATCACTCCCCACATCACTTGATGAGCCTAGTTTATGGTCTAATTTTGGATAGAATATATGATTTACTTGCTGAAGTTGTCATGGACCTTGATGTTAAGTGTTGATATTTCTTATGATATATCCTCAAACTATACACATTAGGCCTAATCTTATTTCTGCAAATCTTTTATGACATTGGCATGTTATATGGACTTTCTATATTAATTCTGTAGGTGGTTAATGAATGTTCTTTAAGGCAGTTATATATATTCGATTATTGTGCATGCTAACATTGCAATGCAGATATAATTTGAAGATACTAAATTGAGAAAGACATAGGCAGCTAGACATACACCATAATGTCTAGCAAGGGAATCATTCAAAGGTCAAAAGAGGTTGATGTCAGGAGATTCCCCATGCAAATTGAATGTAACCACCTTGTAGTGGACTTTAATGCTGTTGAGAAAATATTGGCATTACTCCTGTGCTAAATCTGTGGGCACGTCTGACCAAATTCCATGCGCACGTAACCGCCTCTCCATTTTCTTTTCTTTCCCTAAAGTGACATCCTCCCAGTTCGTGGAGTTGACCACCTTACTTAGTTGGTAGTATAAATAAGGATCAGATGCTCCTTTTTAGGAGGTTGCACGATATGATATTCTTGGTTTTTAGTAATACAGTTACACTGCTCTATTATACTCATGTTTCCTGATGAATAAAATGAAATTCCAAGTTTGTACATCTGAGTTTTCATTAGTAGTAGAGGATACTCATCCAAGGGGACCACTTGGTGAGCAATCCGTCCTTTAGCTTAGTTTAGCATAGTTATTACTTTATGTTTAGTAATTAGTTAAGAATCTGGTGCTGACTGTTCCTGCAGCCACTAGAATTCCATTTTGTGACTGTTCTTCCAACCAAAGCAGGAAAAGTAGTTTCCTGTTTGTTTGCTCATATTTCCATTTCTATCATGTATTTTAGCTTAGTATAGTTGTTGGTTGATGTTCAACATTTATGTTATTCCTTTCCAAGTAATTTACTTTTCAACATTGTGTCTTACTTAGCTGTAGAATGGAAATGGCTACTTTGAGTTCCTAGTGCACATACTGTGCTGACCCATTTCAAGTTCATGTCCCTGGCTTGACAAGTTAAATGCACCTTCATGATGATTGAATAGCTATTCAATTTAGATGTTCAATTTTTAAATCATAGCTACAAGAGCTTAGTTGTTAAATCATTATATGAGGCCAAAATTTTTTGGCGCCGTTGCTGGGGATGGTGTCAAACTATGGAAGTTCTTTGTAGTCATTGGTAGTTTTTCTTGCTGTAGTATTTTTGAAAGTTGTTCTTAGTGTACCCCTCATTTAGGAAGTAATAACCCCTCTTATTCTTTACCAATTCTTTGTGTGAGCTGGTTGATAGTGAGTTGATAGCACATGCATAGAGGAAGAAGAAGGGATGCTTATAGGAGATTCCTTCCTAACAATCCTAATCCATTCCAACTAGTTGAATATCAGAACCTGCCAAGAGAAGAAGAAGAAGAAGATCCACACCCCTTTGCTGATGCATTTCCTGATTTGACTAGCTCTGAAGTTTCCTCTGAAGACGAAAATTAGCTTGTGAATCCCTTTGCTTTGGAACTACATCAAGCAGGCATGGGCGATGCAAATAGAAACATACCTAACCAACCAACTTTTCCTTTCCCCATTTCCCATAAAAATGAAGTTGACAACATAAAAAATATCCCTGCTTCAACACTCCCCAAGTTTTATGGACTTGTCACAGAAGATCCTGATACCTTCTTGTTTGAGTTTGACATACTCTGCAAGAGTTATGACTATACCACCGATGCCCATAGGCTTAAGCTATTTCCTACCACTCTGAAAGAGGTTGTATTAAGATGGTTCATGAGCCTAGGAAGAGATACTGTGGAAACTTGGGAGGACATGAAGACAAAATTCCTTGAGAAATACAAGGAGTATTGCAGGGGTAGTGACATGAGAGGAGGTGACATCTTTAGGATGCAACAAAAGGAAGATGAGAGCTTGGAGGATTACATTGCAAGGTTTCTATTTTTCCTACAAAAATATCCACACCATACACTTAATGAAGACTCACAAAAGATGCTTTTTTCTGAGGGGAATCAATGACAGCTACACTGTTGCCTTGGACTTGATGGGAAGAGGAGATTTCTCCCAAGTTCCTTGGGAGGATATAAAGAAAATATTCCAGAACCACTCCAGGGAAGTTTCAAAGAAAGGGAGAGCTTACCAATATTCAATGGGTAAGTCATCTACCAGTGGAGTCTCAAGAATGGAGACTACTTATTTGTTGGTAGACTTCAAGCAAGACATTATAAACAATCTAGCTACTTAGTTGGATACACTTTAGGCCAAGAAGAAACAAGAGGAGGCAAAGGCAATGTTGGAAGAGTATTTCGCCCATTGCAGACAAAAGAAGGACTACAGATGCAAGATAGTAGCTAATATTGAAAGCAAGTAGATTGCATCCGAGTTCAAGCTAATTCTGATTGAAGAAGATCAAGTCTACTATGTTGCATAAAGGAGGCCTTAGGCTCCAAGACAAGGTATGCCACTAGATCCACTCTCTTATGCTGGGCCATATTTCAATTCCTATTCATCTGGTAACCAATGGAAACCCCCATATCCATACAACTATGGAGGATATCCACCACAACTTTGGGGTAACCCTCCAAGTGCTTAGCCCAATCATCAAAACTCTCCACCCTAGTGGCAGCAATTTCAAGGGCATTAACAACCACCTCCAAGAAATTGGCAACAAACAAATCAATGGAGGGGAGGACAACAATGACCTACCTAGACAACCAGTTACATGCAGAAAAGCCACCTTCTAAACCCCAACAGCCTTCTATAATACCTCCACACCTTCAGTCAAGCTCAAATGCACTAAACCTAGTGGAAGCTACCGACTCCAACCCCACACCTAATCCAAATAACAAATACAACAGGTTTGTATACTTTGCTGATTCAAATGCCCTGCATATGCTATGAGTGTAAGTGACATCCACTTGCATTTAGGAACTACTTTACCAGCCCTTTCCAAGCCCATCATCACCGAGCTTCCTATGGAAGAGGAAGAGGAACCTCTGAATGATCCCATTTAACCAAGTGCACCTAAAAATCCTAAACTAGTCCCAGTCAAACAGACTGAACAGGAACCACCATTTCCTCAGAAATTGGAAGTTGCCAAGAAGGAAGAAAAGGAGGACAAATTTTTTGATATTATAGATCAGCTGAAGCATATATGTGTCTAGATACCCTTATTTCATGCCATAAAAGATGTTCCAATCTATGGCAAGGAAATCAAGAAAGCATGCCTTAAGAAGTCAGGTAGGAAGAAGAAAGACCCCACTACAGTTCATGTGGTGGGATAGATAGCTGACATCATGCTTGGAAAAGTGACTATCCCTAAGTACAATGACCCAGGGAGTCCTATGGTAGTAGTTATAAATGGGATTCAAATAAAGAATGCTCTGATTGATTTAGGGGCAGAAATAAATGTAATGACTAAGTACATCCTGCAACAACTAAATGTTGCAAGCATGAGATCTACTCCTATTTTCCTGTAGCTTGCTAATAGTTCTACTATTAAGCCTAATGGTATAGTGGAGGACCTTGTGGTAATTCTAGACTCCTGGGAGTACCCAATAGACTTCATGATTCTTTCTCCTAAAGCTACACTAGGCGGGTATCCCTTTATTCTTGGGAGGCCATGGTTAGCAATTGAAGATGCATATATTGGATTTCAGTCAGGTGACATGACCATTTATGATGGGAAGAGCACTAAAAAGTTTGTTCTTTATCCTCCTGCTCAACCATCCCATGATGAGAATAATCTTGTATGGCCACATATTGGGGAAGAGGTTGAGGAAGTTAATTTTGTGGCACAACTTATGATCTTAGGTAGAAGCTCCTTCATGTAGCTTCAAGATGAGGATGAAGTATTGGCTAACATACTTTAGAACTATTATGAAGTGGAGGAAGCATCATCTTCTCATTCTGCTACTCCAGTCAAGACACTTCTGTATGCTCTTCTTGCAGCCACTATTCTTGTAGATGTTCTTCCTACAAAAAATTCTTCTTGTAGCCACTCTTCTTGTAGCTGGTCTTCTTGCAGCAACAGGTATGTCCCATACATTTCTACCATATGAACTCAATGTACCATGTGTTAATGAAGTAGCTATGATAGAGTCAACTACACAAGTACAAGTATCAGAAGGAGAGTATCTAAATGTTAAATTGTTATTGGAAAACTTATTGAGGACCCACTAGCATGAATTTGTGTGGGACTATCATGAGATGAAGGGATTGGAACCTAAGATTTACACTCATAGAATTTACATTAAAGATGATTTCACCCTAGTTAGATAGCCACAAAGAAGAATCAACCCTGCAGTGAGAAAAAATGTAAAAAGAGAACTGCAAAAATTGCTAAATGTAGGATTTATCTACCCCATTTCAGATAGCCAGTGGGTGTCTCCATTAGTGATTTTTCCCAATAAAGGAGGGAAATGGTGGGTTTGTGTTGATTATAGGGAAATCAATGCTGCCACCGAAAAGGACCATTTTCCCTTACCTTTCACAGATCAAGTTTTGGACTCACTTGCATGAAAACAATACTTTTATTTTTTAGATGGATTTAGTGGCTACAACCAGATCCAAATTGCACCAGAGGACTAGGGGAAGACCACCTTTACCTATCCATGGGGGACCTATGCCTACTTGGTACTCCCATTTGGCTTATGCAATGCACCTGCAACTTTTTAGAGGGTAGTCATTAGCATATTTTCAGAAATTTCTCATGATTGCATGAAAATTTATATGGATAATTTCACCACCTATGGTGTTGATTTCAATGAAGCATTAGAGAATATTAGGAAGCTCCTATAGAGATGTGAAGATCATAATCTCTCTTTAAATAGTGAAAAGTGCTTCATGATGATGTAGGAAGGTGTAGTTCTTGGACACTACATCTCTCACAAAGAAATTCAAGTAGATCCTGCAAAGATTGAAGTAATCACAAATCTTCCCACACTTGCAAAATAGAAGGATGTTCAGAGTTTCTTGGGCCATGTAGGATATTATAGGAATTTCATCAAGGATTTTAGCAAAATAGCAACACCATGGTATACTCTCCTCACTAAAGATGCTGAATTCCAGTGGACTGAAGATTGTGACAAGGCATTTTCTGATATGAAGGTAGCCTTGAGTCATGCTCTTGTACTCAAAGAACCTAATTGGGAGCTTCCTTTCCACATCCATACAAATGCACCATATTATGCCATAGGTGCAGTATTAGGATAGAAAGGAGCTACTGAAAATGCCATTTATTTTATCAACAAAAAATTGCAAGGAGCTAAATTCAACTATATAGTAATAGAGAAAGAAATGCTGGCAGTGATCTATGCCCTGAACAAATTCCAGTATTAAGCATAGCACAGGTTACCGTTGAAATAATGTTTCAAGCAGCTCCCTTCGGGTCCCTTTTTTTTTTGCACATATTCATGCGCTGGCCTGTGCATCTCCGCATTTCTTCGGCTTCTCGACAGGTTTTGATCTTTCACTTTGTGCATTCCTCGCTTCGCAACTTCGGCAAGCGGCTCCCCATTCAGCTCCTGAGATGCTGCGTTGGGCGCCCACGTGTCTCGCCTGTGGGGTTTTTCATTTTCTGTTGCTTTGTGTTTCCTTCGGGTTGCTAAGCCTTCCATAAGGGTCCGTTACTCCTAGGGTTCATCGAGGGGCCCACATCTTTGTACGTGGCGGTGTATCGCAATCTTTCCCTAGCAAGAATAGAATATGCTGCGGCGGGCTGCGAAGGATTTCTATTGGCCTTCTTTCTTTCCTGGCGGGACCTACCTTCGCTCACGTGTCAGCGGTTCACAGTTTTTAAAACAACAGCAGGGACGAGAGCACCACGGGCTGCGAAACGCGGCCACGCGTCTTTCGCCACCCGGTTCATGCGGCCTTTCCCTGTTTTCAAAGTAGCCTCAGTCCCCTGAACACGTGTCACTTCTCCGCAAGCTCTCGATCGATGGAGGAGGAGTTTTCATTCGGGCCGCGATTTGCTGCCACGTGCCTTACATTGATTATCAAAGCAAGCTATGTGATGGCCGAGCGGGATAGTGTCATTGACTGCTGCTCGCCATGGTTCTCTAAGGCGGTGGGCGGCACTCGTCGTTTCGAAGCCTGGTTGGGACCACTGCCATCATTACAAAGGGCACGCCTGTAACTGACCAACTGGATGTTGTGCTCTGACTGGCTGCTCTCATAACGGCATTGGGAATATTCTTATTCGGGCATCATTATGGGAGATTGTGGAATCTTTCTGTTACAACTCTCCAGGCGGTGGGATTTTGCTCTCCGGCTATATATACTCGCTGAGAGAAAAATGGTACAAGATTTTAGAAGAATACCGGTTTTAGCAAGACACCGTGCCTTTTTGCGGATGTTTATTGTTGTTAAACTTTCTCGTGACCGTGGTCATTGTTCTACTTTCTATTTTTATGTCTCGATTAAACCGGTGGAACTCAGTTTCTTATTGTCTTAAGCATTTCATTTAAGGAGACTTCTATATATTGAATGCAAACTTGCTGGTCTAAATCATGTCTTAATGACTCTTCTTAGTGGTGAGAATGTATGCGATACTGTTTTATGTCAATTAAATGAATTGTTTATGCTATTGCTTTAAGTTTTCGATGTTTTGGAACATAACTATGACATTCAGGCCCTTGAGTCTATGATTTATCGTGCCTATCAGTAAGCTTTGGCGCATCGCCTTAGATTAATATTTGTTTCATTATATCCGCTTCCTTTTCCCTTTCCAAAACCCATTATATAGAAGAAGCCGACTTCTTTAAAATCCGGAGGTCACTCAGTTTGACGCAAAGGGGTCCCCCTTGAACTGAGTTTCCCATAAAGGCACTGTTATCTCGTCAATTTTTGGCGTCAACAGTTTGTACCTTTTTCTGGCACTCCCGGTGGGACCCAAACTAATGAAATCATCTTCTAAAAGGGTGTATGAGCCATCGGCCTGTAACTAGATCCCAAACTGCAAATAACCCAGGTTTACTAGTGCCTCCATTCGGGGATACCCGCATCAAGAAATCGCTTTTAGTAACTGCTCCGACTCCTACCCACTTTTCCTTCACTAGCGTTGGCTCTACCACAAACAGAATTATGTGTAGCGCGGATGCCGGAAGTCCCCCGGTAGCCCGATAGCACCTCGGCCGCTTGTATTTATTCCTGCCGTACCAAGGCTCTTCCCAAATTCACCGAAGATAACACAAAGACGCCAGCAGAGCATTTGCAGGATGTAGCGGATGTATTCCTGGTACATGGTATCACAGCGCAGAATGTAGCCCTGAGGCTCCTTGCTGCGTCCTTCAAAGGCAAAGCTCTAGAGTGGTACCGAACACTGACTCCTAATACCATTCGCACTTGGGATGACCTCGGAGATCCATTCTATGAAAGGTTTTCAAATGACGGAGATCGTTCTTCGCTATATTATCAGTTATCCGTCATCAAACGAGCACCCCAGGAGGCTCTGATGGACTTCAATGCCCGATTTCACTCAAGTTGGCGGAGGATTCCTGTGACCATCCGCCCGACCCCAGAGTTGGCGTTCATGTTCTATCTAAAGTCCATCAATCCCGACATTTCTATGATGATCAAGTCTCTGGGAGGAGCCACTTTACCAGATGCATATGCCACCGCTATCAAAGCAGAAAATCACTTGATAGACTGTGGGAAATTGCCTCCTCGACCTGTTATGCTGATATTTCCTGAGATATTGAACGTAGCACAAGAGGTGGCGTCGACCAGTGCGCCAGCAACTCTCCAGTCAGCGTACTCATATACGGCCACTCCTGAAAACTTGGCCTCTACATCGAGTTCTCCCAAGAATGAGATGGGCGACCTCAAGGAGATGTTACGGACTATGGCGAATGATATAACAACCCTCAAGCGGAACCAAGCAATGCCTCTGCGGCCTGCGTATCAGAACTATCAAGGTGGGCGGCCTACCTATCAGCAGAATCAATATCAGAATGCGCATCGCACTAACTCACCAGCGGTGGCTATGAACCAAATAGTTCCGGTGCCTACACCGCTGGCAGGTGCGTCGCCGAGCTCTAGCAGAGAATTAACTGCGGGACAAAACAATTTGATTGATGACATCAATCCATGGTGCTTCCCTTGCAACGATGCGCATATGCCCTGAAATTGTCCGCGTGGCAACTTACAACAAAGGATAGCAGAGCAACATAGTCAAGGTATTGCGACTGAGAATGAAGAATACAGATATGCCCCGGCAATGCAGAATGCGGTCCTTACCGCGCAAATACAAGGAATGTCCCTAGAGCAAGAGTCTGACATTGTTCCTGATCATGCGCTCTTCTCATGGATGGAAGACGAGGAAATGGTGTTTGCAAATGACACGTCCACTGCCGAAACGCCACGGGTAAAGTCTGACTATAATACACGCTCCAAGAGAAGATTCACCGGTGAGGCCGTGGTTTCACTTTCGGACAGTCCGCAATGCAAAGATGTTTCGGATCAAATTCCTGGTGGGCCGACCGAATCCTCGTCTCCTCAACAGCGGAAGGAAATTATTATAACAAAAGCCAAGGAGCAGAAATCTCTGAGCTCCTCACCTCTTAACGTGGTGGAGCAGTTGAAGAAATCACCTGCTAATATGTCTTTATGGGACATTCTAGCTATTCCGGAGCAGAAGACCATACTCCAAAAAGCGCTTCAGCAACAGATGGACCCAGCACTAACCGAGCCCTTGGCCAGTACCGAGGCAGTTTATCAAATGCCACCAACTAAGGTTGTCGCAAATAAAGCGATGGAATCCCATGCAGACATCGGAGGTAGGCCAAAACCTCAACCCTTCTTCTTGACTCTCATTATAGGGGAGAAACTATTACACAACGCTATGATTGATTCTGGCGCTAGTACCACGGTTATGCCAAAACTAATAGCCGAAGCCTTGGGACTCAGCTACGAACCTATGAAGAAAGGGGTGATGCAGCTAGATGGAAATAAGGTTGATACTGTGGGTGTCATCAAAGCACTTCCGTTGACTCTATTTGCCTGCCCGAGTATCACGGTCCCGCAAGATACAGTGATCATAGATGTTCCGCCAATGTTTGGTCTTTGCCTTTCTCGAGAGTTTACTTCAAAGGTGGGCGGCTATTTGTCTTTAGATTGGTCACATCTAATACTTAGAACCAAGCATGGCGCGAAGATGAAGATAGAATCGGAGGCTCTACATTATGAACATGTGGCGAATGAGGCCCTGATTAACTTTGAAGCCGCACATACCTCCATCACCAAGCAAGACATGTACAATGTCGAACTGCTAGAGGAGGAGAAGGTCAACGGAGACCGAAGTGATAACGAAGATGCTCTGTTGAGTGAACATATAAACAATGATCCCTTCGGAAATTATCATGCTACCGGATTAGGCACATATGTGATCTATGACGAAGACCAAGTTCTTCCGAAGGTCGTCAAAGAACCCGACAATGACCAAACAAGTGAGCTGTGGACATTGTATTTTGATGGAGCAAGGAGTAAAGTTGGAGCTGGAGCAGGGATATGCCTAATATCCCCACAGAATGAAAAGTTGTTGAGGTCTTTCCAATTCCAATTCGCCTGTTCAAATAACGAGGCTGAATATGAGGGATTAGTCCAAGGCCTCAGCCTAGCGGAACGAATGGGTGTCAAGCAATTGATTGTGTTCAGAGATTCAGAACTGGTAGTTAATCAGGTCCGAGGAGTCTCAGCAGCAAAGAATATCCGCATGAGATCCTATCAGCATCGAATCTGGGACCTTATAGAAAGTTTTGAAGCTTTCAACATCCTGACCATTCCCCGAGCGCAGAATGGTGATGCAGATCGCATGGCGGTAACCGGTGCTCAGTTTGATCCTATCTCCGACTTACTTCGGAATAGATATTCAGTGCGAGTGCTTGTTAGACCAGCAATACCTGATAATGACAAAAGTTGGCAAGTCTTTGAGAGCGATGAACACATCGCCTCATTTATTCAACACTTAGGGGAATTTGCCGATCAACTCCAACCAAAGATCGCTGAGGCCTACGAGGGACAAATTATGCAGCTGAAGTCAAATAAGCTTCCGAAAGGACTGGTTACTCTCAAAAAAAATTTTGATTGTAGTGATGCCTGAAATGATAAGCGAAAGTTCGTGGCAGAAAAGGGTGATTATGAAAATCTTCGGGTTTCCGATGACAGAAACCTTCGGGTCGAAAAAGATGTCTCACAGTAAGATAGAGAAAGGCTTATCAATTTCTGTGAGAAATATGGAGTAGTGGCCTGGTCCTACGATGATCTGGAAGGTTATGATCCTAGTATCATTCAACATACTATTGAGCTAACAGAAGGTGCGAAGCTAATCCGACAGAAACAGCGGCCGGTCAACCCTAAAGTTGAAGACTTGATGGCACAAGAGCTAACCAAGCTCATTGAGTCATGTATTGTCTTCCCAATTAAACATAGTACTTGGGTATCAAATCTGGTACCAGTCCGAAAGAAGAATGGTGATATCCGCTTATGCGTAGATTTTCGAGACCTAAATAAAGCATCTCTGAAGGACCACTATCCCTTGCCTTCTATGGAGTCAATCCTCCAAACTGTCGCGGGATCGGAAATGTTCTCTCTACTGGATGGCTTCTCTGGCTATAACCAGATTCGAGTAAGAGAGGAAGATCAGCACAAGACTACGTTCACCACCAAGTGGGGGACGTTTGCATACGCTAAAATGCCTTTTGGTTTATCTAATGCAGGGGAAACCTTCCAGAGAGCTATGGACGTCGCATTTAGCAAGCTGATCAATAAGATTATCCTAATCTATTTGGATGATCTTACTGTGTTCTCCAAATCTAAAGATGATCATTTCGATCATTTGGAGTTGGTGTTTCAAAAGTGCCAAGAGTTCGAGATTTCCTTAAACCCGAGGAAATGTGTGTTCGGAGTACCTCAGGGTAAGCTGTTAGGACATGTTGTGTCGAAGGAAGGTATTTCAATTGACCCTGAACGAGTAAAGGCTATAAAGGAGCTTCCTCTCCCGGTGAATAAGAAAGGTGTCCAATCTTTTCTGGGCAAAGTAAATTTCGTCAGTAAATTTATTTCCGATTTTGCGGGAATAATTAGGCCGATCACCCTAATGCTGAAAAATGATCAAATTTTCAAGTGGACAACGGAGGTGAGGGAGGCATTTGAGAAGGTCAAGGAAGCTATCTCATCAGCCCCAGTGTTGATCAATCCAGATCAACATAAAGATTTTATAACGATGCCTTCGCGTTCAAGATCGCCACCGCTCTAACTCAGCCGGAGAGAAGCGAAAGCGGAGAGCATCCGGGCCATGCTTCTATTCCAACCTTAAAGGAAT
>VDFB02239347.1:0-10586 GCA_007258455.2 Sequoia sempervirens | reverse complement strand
TTGCTAGCCAAATTGAAGATTCGTGTGAACAAGAAGACCGAAAAAAGTTCTATTATTGTCAAAAATATTTTTAATGCTCTCAAGTCTATTGGAAAAAATAACAAGGAAAAGGATAAGAGAGCTGCTTGGAGAGTCATTACAACCACCCTAGTAAGACATCAATTGAAAAAGGCTCACTTTATGAGACAAACTTGAATTGATTTTGACATAAATCGTAAAACTTTGGATAGAGCACTTGCAAGAAGAGAAAGAATAGATGATCCTCTTCAAAATGATACATGGGCTTTTGTCGGGAGGCTTCCACGTGTTGATAAGAAGCTAACCGATAATGTAAAGCGTAATTCAACAATTTTGCATGATGTGACTCTTGTGAGTATCACCCAATGCAAAGGATGTTTTAAAAGTTAAGACCTGGTACTTGAGACCGTGACACTAGCCATCCCAAACATTTTGAATCCGCTTCAAACAATGTTGTCTTCTAAAAAATTATTGAAACACATAAAAAATAAGGAAATATCGTGTAGCTGAATTTTGAGGGTTTGAAGCCATTTTTATTGTGTGCCTCTTTTAAGATTCATAATAATTTGCTGTAAATACCATGTGGGAGTTTCTCAATTGTTTCGCTATGCTATATCTCCGCCTCTAATTTTGCATACTAATGAAATGTTGTAGGAGTGTGGTGCAATGCATCTTCCAAAATCATCAAGGGACTTGCTAGATCTATTTTTATGTTCTAGAGATGATGGTTGCTTTTTCTATATAAATGATTGTTTAAATGCAAAGTGCTCACAATGTGGTGGCTTGTCAAAGTTTGTTCAATGTTTTCATGAGAGTTCTGAACATGAATTTGGAAAGAAGCTTGTTGAGAAAAAGAGATATGAGATAGTAAAATATACTTTGCAAAGCGGAGGTGAAGGTTCTAGATGTGAGTTGGTTACAAAAGAATGCAGTGTTGCTGATCTTTATCTCCATATTTTAAGGACGTTCTACAAGCAAGGCATAGTCATAGGTCTTAGTGGTTGACCAACAAATTTAGGATGTATGGAATCTTTCCGATTGGCACTATTATATCATATTGATTTCCTAAGTGCGAAAACTACTACTTCGCAAACTAATAAAATGAGGTAATAACTTCGCGATTACAATCTATCTCAGATTGCTACTTTTGTCCACATAACGCTTTAGGGACATGCAATTCTGATAGTACGAGGAGGATCGAAAAGATAATCGAGAGTATCATTTTATATGAGTGATGATAGATCTCACTTGTCTAAAGTATGTCCAACATTGTTTCGAAATTTTTGAGTTCTTGTAGGAGCATGATATAGCATTGGGCCGACATCTAATTTGGTCAGATAATTGCACAGGTCAATTCAAGAATGCTCGTATGTTTTATTGGTTGAGTAGAATGCATGTAGAGAGGGGTCTACCTCATATTTGGATTTTTTTTGAAGCTAGACATGGGAAAGGGGAGCATGATGGAGCAGGTGCATGTATAAAGAGAGCTCTAGTTAAGGAGTAATTGAATATTTTAGGAGCAAAATTCAGCAATCCACGTTCTATTGTTGATTGGTGTAGTTCAGCATTGTCACAGGGAGGGACACTTGATTCAATAGTGCACAGATTCTTTTGGTTGTTGAGGATGGTACAGTTGGAGGCAGATTGGATTGTCATATAATCAAAGATTCTTCAAAGATGCATTCATTTCGAAGCTCAGATGTAGGCACATGGACCATTTGGACACGAGAGTTGGCTTGTTTTTGTCAGAGTTGTATTCAGTGCGAGTGGGATCAATGCAAGTCAAGTGAGTGGGTGGATACATGGGTACCACAGTATATAACTCCTTTATCTCAAACAATATCCATGACAAATGACACAGTGGAAAGTTCAGTTGACTATGACCTGCTTTCAAATCTACTACAGCTAGGACATATTTTTGCAGTTGTTGCATCGCAGGGGAATGAAGAGAGATAAAACTATTGGTTGGCTCGATGTGTGTGGGTAAAGCATAAGCTAACACAACCGATGGAAGATGATGATGGTTTCATGTATCCTACAGGTTCAGTTACAGGTTCAGTTGTGGTTGTAGGAACTTGGTTGCGAACATACATGATTAGAAAGAATGGCATACCTGCATTTGAAGACTACGAGAAACACAAAACCATTCTCATGTATTCACACCTTGTTATAGCAACAAATGTTAAGTTGTTGAAGCATCATGCTAGACCAAAGACAAAACAACTATGGACACTTAGTAATGCTAATCATGAAGCAATA
Organism: Sequoia sempervirens; assembly: GCA_007258455.2. Classification (NCBI taxonomy): domain Eukaryota; kingdom Viridiplantae; phylum Streptophyta; class Pinopsida; order Cupressales; family Cupressaceae; genus Sequoia; species Sequoia sempervirens. The sequence continues at coordinate 8,309 of VDFB02239347.1, read as the reverse complement.
TTGGATACTCTTAAGCAAATAGATGACCCTTCAGGCACACTTGAATAGCATTTTCAAGAATGGAAGGTATAATGCTTATGTTCATTATGATTAAGTTCATTAATGTTCTTTATTTAATACTGATATTTTATATACTATTGCAATGCATGTGTCTTTAATAGTGATATTTTGTATGCACTTTTGTGATATTTTTGACAAGATTGATCATGGACCTGCTGCAACAATAGCCAACTCTGATCCTTTTGAAGAGGTATGTGACAAATTAGAACAATATAGATTGGTTATTCTAAGCGTCTTTCATAGTTTTCATGACCAACTCATCATCATTCAGGTTGTTTAGATTAATATAGATTTGTTAGTCTAAGCATCTTTTCTATTGTGACAATATAGATTTCTCATTTTCCCACTTTTGCGATATTATTGGCACGATTGATCATGGAACTGCTGTAATAATAGCCAGCTCTGATCCTTTCAGAGAGGTATGTGACAAGTTACAACAATATAGATTGGTTATTTTAAGCATATTTTATAGTTTGCATTACCACCTCATCATATTTTATGTCATTTAGAATAATATAGATTGGTTATTCTAAGCATCTTTCATAGTTTTCATCACCAATTCATCATCATTCAAGTTGTTTAGATTAATATAGATTTTTTAGTCTAAGCATCTTTTCTATTGTGACAATATAGATTTCTCATTTTCCCACTTTTACGATATTCCTGGCACGATTGATCATGGACTTGCTGCAACAATAGCCAACTCTAATCCTTTCAGAGAGGTATGCGACAGATTACAACAATATAGATTGGTTATTTTAAGCGTCTTTTATAGTTTTCATTACCATCTCATCATATTTTGTGTCATTTAGAATAATATAGATTGGTTATTCTAAGCCACCTTGATGGTTTTTACAGGTGCTTGTCAGTCTAGAACGTGAACATACTACTATTGTCGAAGACTGTGCCTTGAATGCCTCCAATAGGAAAAATTTGTAAAATTTGAATTCTCAAATTGGAAACAATGTAAAACAGTCATAATTGTGTATGGGCATAATCTATACCCAGTGATGTTTTTTGAAATATGGGTCAAATTTCTGGCATTGTATAAAGGGTATGTTTAAAATGTAAAGGGGTCTGTATTTTGGAAACTCATAGGTTTTATAAAGGGGTTTGTTTTTGTACTTAGTCGAGCTACAACCAAAGGTTTTCTTCCTTGTTCTTTCTTGTCGGTATGCTCGTTTGAACCAGGTTTTGTAATATCTCCCATTTATATATAATAAATTATAGTGGCTTGCAACTTTTGCTCCTCAAATCCAACTTGGGTGCAACTTCATTTTTAGCAACATAATTGCTCAGTTCATATTTTACTATTTTCTTGTGTTTTCTCGCATTGCACGTACATTCAAGCATTTTTGTGTCAAAATTTATGAAATGTTATTGGGTATGTGCAGATCATGATGGGCCAAAAGTGGCGATATGATGGGCATTGTAGGGTATGTGGTGGCTGACTTTTTTTAACCAAAATTGATGAAATGAAAAGGGTTTTAAAGGACATTCTCAACTTTCCACCAAGATAAATTATGCTTTACTTTGAATTTAATAAATAATTATTATTCATTTTCTATTTGAATTCGACTAAAGTCTTGATTGATAGGCTAATTGAAAAACATCTATAGCTTTCAAATGGTATAACATTTTGGAATCAAAACATGCATCACATTCTATGCTTTGCATACGATAGGATTAAAAAAAAATGAATTTCATGAATTTTGACCAAGTTAAGGTGGTGACATACAGTTTTATATTTTTTAAAATTTGTAATAAAAAAATCATAATTAATTATTTACTTGGAAAAAATTACAAAAAAATATGCATCACATCTGAACATGAGTCCTCCACTTATGTCTATAATCTTATAAAAAAATATTATTATTTTATTGTGGTTAAGGTGGTCAGATAGACACCTACTTCTTATTTTTTCCCTGAAATTTAAGTACTACTACATTGAAATTTCAAATTTTCACCAAATAGATTTAAAAAAAATAAAAAATCCTAGTATTTTAGAAACTACATTCTATTTGCTACACATTCTATTCTTACATATTTTTGAAATAATATAGATAACTTATTCAAATTTTTACGTCAAGTTGCCTAACTTTGATTTTTCTGAATTTTTTTCCACTTAAGGGCCTGTTTTTTCCATGATGACCCTGCACATACCCTATTACATGTCTTGAATTTATTCTGACTTCTTAATAGAGGGTTTCTTTATTCATTTGTGCCTCAAAACTCAGACTTTCTTTAGACGGGTTCTTGAACAGGGGAATAAGAGTTTTGCAATTTTAATGGCTTGAATCTCATCCCACCTACTGTGTGCCAATGTGAATTGGTGGGATGAGTTGGTAGGGCTTAGGAAATGGTATTTGAAGAGTGGAAGGTTTGGAGAACTGGGTTTTGAAATAAAATGAAGAGTTAAAGGTCTAAAAATGGTGGTTTTTTTTCACTTGAAAATAGAGTTTTTACCCTAGGGTTTGCAAAAATAAGATACCAGAAGTTTCTTTGTTTTCTAAGAATATTGGGGCCTAAATAAAGGTGTCTAAGGTGGTGACAAAGTCTAAAAGGTTGTGGAAGTGCTACATCCAATAAACCCTCAAGAATTACACTAAAACCAAGGGTTTTCTGATTTGATGGTTACAAGTCCGTAAAAATGGAATCCAATTGCATAATCTTTATTTTCTTGGAAATTTATTTGCTGCCCCAAGGTTTCAGGGGTCAATGTGGTGTTTGAAGGTATGTTGCTTTTCATTTTTAGGCTAATTGAGTAGCCTTTTCAAGGGTGAATGTATAGGAAGTCAACGCTGGTCCAAAGGAGTCTATGTTGTTTCTCATATATGTTGTGTAACTTGGATATGGGTGTTTGAATCAGTCATGTTTTGGAAAATTGCTTGCATCTGACAACTTTTCCCTTAGCTGAAAAGTTGCCACCACGGGAAAACGCCTCCGAGATAGAAAAAACTGAGAGAGGTTATTGTAGATGGTCCCAACACGATCCCATAGCCTTGGAAAGATATTTTGTAAGCTTCATGGTCTCTGAGAAATAGCCCTTCAAAGATTACTTCCTTTTAGCACTTTGGACTCTTAAGGGAAATTGTCGGTCCAATGTAGCTCAGAGTGATTCAACATATTTGGTTGCAAAAGAGGACCATACATAGCATAAACGTACCCATCCAAACATGTTGGAACAATACGTTTGGTCGTACGAGTTGCGGAATGAAAGTTGCGCCACTTTGCAACTTTACACTGCTTGCATTTGGCAACTTTTCCCTCCACTGAAAAGTCATCACCACAGGAAAACACCTCCGAGATAGAAAAAAATGAGAGAGGTTTTTGTAGATGGTCCCAACATGATCCCATAGCCTCAGACATAGAGTTTTTAAGCCTCATGGTCTCCGAGAAATAGCCCTTCAAAAATTGCTGCCTTTTAGAACTTTGGACTCTTAAGGGAAATCGTCAGTCCAATGTAGCTTAGAGTGATTCGACATATTTGGTTACAAAAGAGGACCATGCCTAGCGTAAACGTACCCATCCAGATGTGTTGGAACAGTTCGTTTGGTCGTACGAGTTGCGGAATGAAATTTGCACCACTTTGCAACTTTACATTACTTGCATCTAGCAACTTTTCCCTCCACTAAAAAGTCATCACCACAGGAAAATGCCTACGAATCCAAGAGAGGTTTTTTTAGATGGTCCCAACATGATCCCATAGCCTCAGATGAAGATTTTGTAAGCCTCATGGTCTTCGAGAAATAGCCCTTCAAAGATTTCTGCCTTTTAGCACTTTGGACTCTTTAGGGAAATCGTTAGTCCAATGTAGCTCAGAGTGATTTGGCATATTTGGTTGCAAAAGAGGACCATCCCTATCGTAAATGTACCCATCCAAACGTGTTGGAACAGTCCGTTTGGTCGTATGAGTTGCGGAATGAAAGTTGCACCACTTTGCAACTTTACACTACTTGCATCTGGCAATTTTTCCCTCCATTGAAAAGTCATCACCACAGAAAAACTCCTTCGAGATAGAAAAAACTGAGAGAGGTTTTTGTAGATGGTCCCAACATGATCCCATATCCTCATACAAAGAGTTTGTAAGCCTCACGGTCTCTGAGAAATAGCCCTTCAAAGATTGCTGCCTTTTAGCACTTTGGACTCTTCAGGGAAATCGCCGGTCCAATGTAGCTCAGAGTGATTCAGTATATTTAGGTGCAAAAGATGACCATCCCTAGTGTAAACGTACCCATATGGATGTGTTGGAACAGTTCATTTGGTCATACGAGTTGCAGAATGAAAGTTGCACAACTTTGCAACTTTACACTGCTTGCATCTGGGAACTTTTCCCTCCACTGAAAAGTCATCACCACAGGAAAACGCCTACGAGATAGCAAAAACCGAGAGAGGTTTTTGTAGATGGTCCCAACACAATCCCATAGCCTTGGACAAAGAGTCTGTAAGCATCACGGTCTCCATGAAATAGCCCTTCAAAGATTGTTTTCTTTTAGCACTTTGGAATCTTAAGGGAAACTAGTGGGCAACAGAGTTAACTTCTTCACAAACTTGGTTTGAAGTAATTTCATTCTTTTTTATGCATTTAAAATGGAGTTTTAAAACTTCCACCCTAAAAGTGACCTCTAAATAACTTCAAACACCTTAACTACCTCATTCTTATTCATTTGTTTTCCAAACAAGCATTTTCATTCCAAGAGGTTGAGCTTTCATTTTTGCTTGTTGGATTGAAAGTGGACCGTGACACAACTTTATTTTTTCAAAAATTGTTCAGCATCATTGAACTAAGAATTTATCACACATCTGCATACAAAATAATGTTTGAGATTGCAAGAAGACATCAAAATGGCTAGTGTACGAAAAAAATTCTTATGATTTTTGAAGAATGTTGATAACTCTACTTAGTTGTCTTCTTTTTTCAATATCATACAAATTCTTATGATTTTTGAAGAATGCTAATAACTCTACTTAGTTCTCTTCTTTCATGTGGAGAGTTAGAACTACTTGGCCATGCCTTTGCATCATTAGGGAAGTTTTTCTCTTTTTGACAATGTCAAAAGCATGGCTGCATACAAATTAGGAAAAAGACCTTTCCTTTTAGATTAGAAATGCATGGAAGATTCAAAAAGTATCCTTGATATTACAAAAAGGTATGTGTTTATACACTTCAAACGTGCAATCACCCTTTGGTTCTTTCAAAGAAAAATCTTCCTATGCCACTGTTACACTGCATGCAAGTAAACCAAATTTTGTATTGTGGACCTATATTAAGCTACCACTCTCAAGACCAATGTAAAAATGATACAAAATATCTTTTGAGACTGAAAGAAGACATCAAAATGGCTAGTGCACTAAAAAAAATCTTATGATTTCTGAAGAATGCTGATAACTCTACTCAGTTGGTTTCTTTTTTCAATATCATACAAATTGAACCTTGGCATCAATAGACTCTGTATATCATAGAATTCCATGCCAAGTTAGGTTTTAATCATAAAATAAGGACACATGTATGTATTTTATACTTAAACCAATGACAACTCAAACAAACTTAGAGTTCAACTAGTTCCAAGAAAGAATTCATAATTTAAAGAAACCATGCAATATATGGTTTGTGTGTGACTTCTCAATTTCTTGGTGGCCTTGGTTTTCTTCTTGAATCTACTACTCTCTCTAGTGATTCTCTCCCTCTCTATCCTAGAGGGAGAAACAAAATCTCCTACATCCACCTCATCAAGCCAACAAGGTAGCTAGTTTGATTATATAAAGAAAATATTAGCATAAACCAATAATATCCAAAGTATAACTTTCCTTTTCATTTATATGCAAACCAAGTTCCATATTAATTTTAAACAAACCATATCAACTGATATAACACTAATTCATCAACATATTCTAATTGTTAAAAAATTTAGGTTCTTAGGATCATAATCAAAATGCAAAGCTAAATATATCATTGTCTAGAGGGCTCAATAAATGGGATGTGACATATCCCCCCCTTGAGATCATTATCCCTTATGATTTATTTCAACTTTAAATAATTTATAATAAATTTTGTCTTTCTAACAAAGCGTTTAATTAAACAAATGAGGAAATATATGATGAAAATATTCATAGTCCCCCTAGGTGGAACTATCCTCAGAATATTGGTCCCACTAGACCTGACATTGAGTAATTTCTCTGTCATACAAGTGGGTCTTGTGAACCTCAAGTAATTTGAGAGGCTCAATTGTGATCACTCCTGGATCCTAATCTTGAAGATTATTCCAATCAAGAATATGGTTAATGCCAAAACACATTTTTTAAAATAAGACATGGAAAAACTCATGCATATGAGAAAGAGTTGGTGGTAGAGCTATTTTGTAGGCAACCAAGTTAATAACTTCTAAAACTTTGAAAGAACCCATGTATTTAGGTGCTAAATTAGCATACTTTCCAAATTCTCTCAAGCTCTTATGAGGTTTAACTCTTAAGAGTACTTTATCTCCTACCAAGAATACAATCTATGAGGTGTGACCTTCTCTAGTTTCTCCATGGAATCATTTGTAAATAAATTGTCTTTAATTTATATATTGTTGCATTTAGAATTCTGCAAATTCCCTTAAGTTTCTTTGTTTGTGCAAGTTGTTAATGATATTTTTTTATACCTTTATTCTATCATTTTACACCCAAGTGTCTTATTTCATATATGCATGGAATTCATATTTCTTTCCCACATCATAGGAACCACAACTTGGATTCAATCTTGTAATCACGTTAGAACCCCTGAATTAAGTAAAATGCAACCATTTTTTTTTTTTATAGAAGAGAGTAGTAATTAACATAACATAATCATAAATCAAATTGCATAACTTAATCCTTTGAGGAACACGAGGTCGTTACTTAATTTGGATAATTAACTAACTATTACATGATCCATAAATTTCATCCATCCATAACAGTAATTACATCAGTAACAACAAAATAAGAAACATGATAAAAGAATAACCAAAGTTACAACATCATTATGAATTCTCCTCAAAACTGAGGTTACACTTAGAGTACATTACATCATCATAAGATTACATAACAATAGCACCATGTGCAGATTTATACAAGACTATCCCAACTAGGTGGGAATGATACAACAATAAAAAGAATCACACAAATACATAGATCTGGAACCCACGAACAAGGATCCATTGAGACAGCATCTCAACACCGAAAGATGAACCTGCATAAAAAGAAGAGAATCCCAACGGGGTGCGATACACGAACCACCCGACCACCCCCGTGCTAGGAGTTGCAAAGGAAGAGGTTCCCGACCAAGACCAACAAAACAACAACTCACCATCAACTAAACAAAATTACACAACACATAAAAGCATTCAAATTCGAACAGCAAAGTGAAGCAAATGACCGATTCCAGAGGATTTCCAAAAGACAACATAAACATGAATGTTAGAGGGGAGTGTCATCGCATGGCTTAACATGGATTCTCTAGGCATCCCTATCGCAAGGCGCCGCCTCCATCTACTGACAGATTATCCAGGCACTCGAGCGCTAGGAGCCGCCTCCATCTATGGTTATCCAGGCTACCTATCTCAAGGCGCCGCTCCATAGGGTTGCTCATGCGGATCCGTTACCCTTTGAGAAGACAAGGCAACGAACATGCCAACCACGGCCTTCTCAATCCCCTTTAGTCTATGGTAGCACTCAAAGGCGGATGAGGCAATACTTATCTTTTTAGTGTGTTACTACCCGATCCTAGATAATTATTAAATTATCACTTATTATATTCACTCTGACGAGGGCTATCCTGGCGCCCCTTTGTGCGCCGACCACCCACTCAGAGCCACTCCCTCTAATCATTCAATCACAGCACAATAACAACAAGGATTGCACACGATAAAATAATTACATCAAGGACAATCAAACGTGAGGCATGACCATCCCACCAACTGCAAGGAAGCATTTCCACAATTTGGCATAATCCAAACGTATAACCATCCACAGACATCTCAAGTCTAAATTCAAGGCAAAAAATCAAAGACAACCACCTTAACCCACCTCTGGAATCACTTAAGTTCCTAACCAAAATAAAACACTTCTAAAGTTTCCCCAATAAAAGAAAATTCCTATCACTTATGAAATAGTATTACTCGAAAGGAATTCATAAACAATAATACAATCAACCACTTTTTGTTACACGAAATGTTTCACATCAAATCATAGTTCAATGCACAAACAAATTTCCATTTAATTTAAACATA